>SJYX01024508.1:187863-220672 GCA_006410675.1 Oreotragus oreotragus
TTTTTTTTTTTTTTTAAGTTCTTTGACCTTTTCATGAATCTTTTGCAGTCAGTGAGTTCTCCTTATAAAGCTTCTGAGTATGTCCCAGAGGGATTTCCCTCTGCTGTCCTCTGCAACCTTCACTGACTTACACTAGGGGAAGGCCCTACAAATTCCAAAGGGAAGTCTCTTTCAGAATTTTTGCCCTGCCTTAGCTTTTGGCATATAGGATCTTTGTGTTTGGAGAAGTGTCTTGGGAAAGAGTTGGCAAGTAGATGAAGACTCCCTCCTTGACTTTTAACAATTCTAATCCATTGCACCAGTCCACATGTGGTCACTGCAAGTTTGTAAAAAGTTTGGCTGAAAGCAGTTGTGCTTTTCTTCCAGAAAATTCACCACTCAGTAGACTTTTTATTTTTCTTTCTTCAGCTTTCATATTCGTTTAAAATCTATGATTTTATCATTTAACTAGCTTTTTGTTAGGTTGGAAAGATTGCACTCTATAACTTTCTATATCCTAACCTAAGTTGAAAGTTCTCTCTTGATCCCTTTCTAATGTTATTTTAAAAGCAGACTAGTTATTTGAGACTGTAACTGACCATGATACTTACAGTATAATTTCACTCCTTCTTTCCATTTTTTAGCTGTGGATATGGAGAGTTTTCAAGTTCAAATAACAGACAATTAAGTGATTAGATGCTATCTGTAATTCATGTATATTTACATGAATGTTCAGCACGTAAAAGTATGTTTCTATATGGTACTACAAATCGAAAAATATTCAAAATATAAGAAATGCACCTAAACAGCATGGAACAATTCCTAAGAAAACAAAATAAGCTGTCATGATGTGTTTGTCCCCAGTGATTCTTATACATTATCAGATGTTGTCACCTCTGCTGTAATGCAGAGCATATGAATAAGTTATTCTTGCTTGAATAACTGCAACTACTTTCCTATAAACAGTCTCACTAGTGAAATAAGATGTCATAACAACTCCAGAATTTTCCTCTCTGAGGAACATCTCAGATTAAGGAATTAAGAAAAACAGAGAACATAGGTATATGAGTAATAAGAGCACTTAAAATCTGTGAATTTTTAATGTAAACAAAAAGGGCAACCAAGCAATAGTGTTACAGATTGAAAAGTTAGAAAAACAGAAAGTTTGGGTCACAAACAGGTACTGTGCTAGCACGTGGGAATCAAAAGAAGTGATATATATCAGGCTAAGTAAAAAGCTGCAGAGCTTTGCATATGTAGAACATGGGTCATTTCTCATGGGCAGAGTTTCTGGAAAGTGGAATATGATCTACTTCTAAGGAAAAGGGCTAAAATTTCCAACAGCAAATGGCATAAACCAGAAAGCAAAAACTATGTGTTTTCAACCAGAGAATATGCTCTAAGCAAAAAAGATGCTGAAGACCTTTAACTATAGCAGTGTTAGCAAGGCCTCTATACTACTTAACACATAAAACAAATTATAACGATATCAATAAGATTACCCCACAAATGATTGTGCTATATAAAAACTCATAAAAACAAAATGTATGACTGCAATAACCTTATTAAAACAACTACAGTTTTCTCTTAAATAAACATATAACCCAGACTTGGAGGATACAGTATTTGGTGACTAAGCTCAAGATACACGTATTCTAGCTATTTGAGACTGAAGAAGAAAATAATAGATGAGTTTCTTCCTTTTCCCTGGGTACAGGGCTGTAATAACCTCAGCTAAGGAGTGGAAGGAATCAAGGAGAGCAGGGTTATGATGGAAAAACAAACCTCTTTTTGATAGCTTTTTTTTTTTTTTCTAAAAATAATAAGGGATGATTCTTTTATTGAAAACTGTAAACACACATACCCAGAAACCAATAGAACTATTTAAATGTGTGAACAGGAAGACTTTTATTTTCAAGGAATTATACAGTAAAGGACTGCATAATTACAAAGCACTACAAATCTATATCATTTACTGAGTATTTAATCTCATTTCTTTCCTTCTCTGGCCTTTTCTGATTTGCTATTGGTGTAGAAAATTTGATGCTTTTTTTTGTTTGTTTTTTAATATCAGTTCAGTTCAGTTCAGTCGCTCAGTCGTGTCCGACTCTTTGCGATCCCATGAATCGCAGCACGNTTTGCATTTCTCTGATAATGAGTGATGTTGAGTATCTTTTCATGTGTTTGTTAGCCATATGTATGTATTCTTTGGAGAAATGTCTATTTAGTTCTTTTGCCCATTGTTTCTTTGGGTCATTTATTTTTCTGGAATTGAGCTGCTGCTGCTGCTAAGTCACTTCAGTCGTGTCCAACTCTGTGTGACCCCATAGACGGCAGCCCACCAGGCTCCCCCATCCCTGGGATTCTTCAGGCAAGAATACTGGAGTGGGTTGCCATTTCAGGAGTTGCTTTTATACTTTTGAGATTAGTTCTTTGTCAGTTGCTTCATTTGCCATTATTAAGATGAAGATATTTTTAGGGCTTGCGGCAGAGAAAGCAAGTAAAAATAAATACACATGATAGTCACTTGCAAGCACAGCTCAAAGATATTGCATAATAATTGTATTAATTTACATTTGTAGAGGATGTTAGGGATTTGAGGAAAGCCATTCATAATGTTTCTCTTCCCTACCCAAGTTTGGAACCATATGAAAATAAATATAGAAATCAGTGAGATGGAAGGAAAATTAAGTTTTGTTATTGATGAAAGCTGAATTGAGGACAAAGGATATATGTGTGGTCACAGTAGATTTGCTAATACTTTACCTTCTAATTAGAAAAACTTATTTCCCAGTCATAGAATGGGTGGATGGTTGCAGGCCTCTACCCACTGGGGCTTGCTCCTTAAGCTTACAACATAGAGTAGCAGAAAACACACACACACACACACACACACACACACACACACACATATATCCCTTAAATGGCCACGTTCAAAAACAAACAAACAAACAAAGAATTGAGCAGAACATGGTCACTTCTTTCACCAACTAGGTAAGTTGATGAGGGAGTGGAAGAGAAACTAGCAGTGTTATTATAGCAGAAATTCCTTCTCAAGAAAATATGGAGGTTCACATGAACACAGGTCATTTAGCACTGAGTACATGAGCAAAAATTTATCCTAAGTTAAACATGAAGAAATTGAGGTCAAAAGACAAAAATAATTGGTCAGATTAAAAGAGCTAGTAAGATATAAAACGTAGATTTAGGCAAAGGTATTCTCCTTCTATCTTTTGAAAAACAGTCTTTGACTTATCTACAAGAAGACTAATATGTCCTGATGGCTCTAAGTACAGTTTACAAAATATTCTTAATTCTCAATTTTAAAAGTGGCGCTATGCTTCTATCTTCCAAACACTTTCTTTTTGTCTTTTTGGGTGCCTTTTCATTTTATACTCTGTGTCAAATGAGATGTAATATGAAAATCACAAATTGGAGAAAATTTGCCTTGAATTATCTGATACCAGTGAACAAAGGATCTTTGCCTATTTTGGTAACTCTGTCTAGTGAGGTCATGGTGTAATGGAGTAAAAACATGAATTATTTGCAGGTTTCTTAGCTATTCCTATGTCAGTTAGATTAGCTATACTTTCACAAGCTTTTCCAGGCAGGGACCTGGACCTCTTAAGAATTAATGGTGTTGGAGAACAGATCACATGCATCCTGTGAGTAGTCTCTCAAAAGAGGAATGCATATTCTGAACTACTCTAGTTTATCCCTTTATCAATTTCACCATGAACTAAGTTCCACCTCTACCTTGACAGAAATGAGTGAAAGATCCATGAAAGGCCAGAAATTTTATAGGATGACTTTCTCAACTTGGAAGGAATCATCAATTATGCCTGAGGAAGCATAGCTATGATCACACAATATACCTACACAAAATAAACTTCTGTAGGTTTTTATGTTTCAATGTATTGTCTTTTTAATCTAGATTTCTCACAGTCTGATTTCCCGGGTTTATATTACAAGGATCCGTTGGTAAACTCAAGACTGTGAATCTCATTGTTCCTTACACATTTTCTTAGTTTTCTCATTTAGGGACTGTGCTTTATGCTTTCTCTTTCTTTCTTTCTTAGTTTTTGGCTGTGCTGGGTCTTCGTTGCTGCACAGGCTTTTCTCCAGTTGCAGCGAGGGGGCGAGCAGGGTCCACTGTCTAGTTGCCTTGCACAGGTTCCTCATTGTGGTGACTTCTCTTGCTGTGGAGCATGGGCCCTAGGATGCACAGGCTTCAGTAACTGTAGCAGATGGTCTCGGTAGTGGTGGCTCCCAGGCTCTAGAGCACAGGTTCAGTAGTTGTGGTGCATGGGTTTAGTTGCTCTGTGGCATGTGGGATCTGAACTGGCAGGTAGATTCTTTACTGCTGAGCCACCAGGGAAGCCCTGTGACTGCGCTTTCATTAGCAAATATATAGAAGTATCCAACACATGCCAGATACTGTTTTAGGCAATTGGGATACATCAGTGAACAAAACATACAAAAATCTTTGCCATTGTGGGTTGTATTTCTTAGTAAGATATGGATAATAAGCAATACATATTTGAAAAAGTAAACTTACAGGATTTTAGATGGTGATATGTATAAACATAGAGCAGGGTAAACAAAACTGGAAGTATCAGGGATACGGCAGACAGGGGAAGACATTTTTAAAAGGGTGGTCAAAGTACGATTCATTGAGAACTCGGCATCTATTATTAGATTCCTAGGGCTTCTGCAACAAGTTACTACAAACAAGGTGGCCTGCAACAACATACATTTGTCTTTCTCAGTTATGGAAGCCAGAAGCCCAGTTCAAGGTTTTGTTGGGACTGCACTGCACTCCCTTTGAAGTGCCAGGTAGAAAATCCTGCCTTGCCTCTTTCAGCTTCTGGTGGCTCCTGACAGTCATTGGCTTGGGAGTACATAACTTCAGTCTGTCACAGTCTCATATCATCATATGACATTCTCCTCTGTGGGTTCTTCCTTCTCTATGTTTTTCCTCTGTGTGTCTCTTACAAGGACACATCACTGGATGTAAGGAATAACCAAATAATCCAGGATTTTCTCATCTGAAGGTTTAACATAATTACACCTACAAAGATTCTTTTTCCCCTCAGTAAGTGTGTATTAATACTTCGGTCATCTAATGTGAAGAGCCAACTCACTGGAAATGACTTTGATGCTGGGAAAGATTGAAGGCAAAAGGAGAAGGGGTGGCACAGGACGAGATGACTAGATAGCATCACCGACTCAATGGACATGAATTTGAGCAAACTCTGGGAGAGAGTGGAGGACAGAGGAGCCTGGCATGCTGCAGTCCATGGGGTTGCAAAGAGTTGGACAAGACTTGGCAACTGAACAACAACAGCAATGCATTCATAGGTCCTAGGGGTTAGGATGTGGACATGTATTTTGAGGGGTCACTATTCAGCCCACTAGAATATCTGAGGTAAGATTTGGAGCAAGTGAGAGAGTTCGCCATATGGTTATCCGGAAAAAGGATGATCCAGATAGAAGAACACTCAGAGTAAAGTCTTTATGGTGTGAGTGTACCTGGAATGCCTGAAGAACAGCAAGTGGGCCAATATAAGTGGAGTATAGTAAGAATAAACCAAGGTGACTAAGACGAGGCAATCAGGGAGATAGGAGAAAAGGCTTCAATATCTTGGAAGTCAAGTGAAGAAAAAGTTCAAAGGAATAGCCAACTCTGTCTACTAACACTGACATGTGAACTAAGATAAAATCTGATCAACTTGAAGGTCATGGGTGACCTTGTTAAAAGCAGTTTAATGTAGGAACTAGAAACCCAGTTGGAGAGAATTCAAGTTATACTCATTCGACAAAGCAAAACGCAATGACCAACTTCCCTGGTTTCACTACTCACACAGTAGTATATCTAAATATTTTATCACTTATATTTCACACTGCATTGGAGTTATTTATGAGCTTATTTTATTTTCCTAAGGAGATTGTAAATTTATTATGAATATAGCTTACTTTAGATTCATTTCTATATCCCTCATAGGACTTAATATAATGACATGTACATATTAAATGCTCCTTCATTACTATTCACAGAGTAAATGAATGAACCCTAACTATAGTCATATTATCTGAATTTCTACCTTAAAAAAGAGTTATGTCTTCATAATGTACAAACCATAGGAAATCTTTTAAAAAGAAAACTTTTGGATATATAAGCCAAAAAAAAAAGGAGATCCTTCATTTTTGTTCTCTCTTGGATTTTGTCTTAACTAAGTCATGACCCCAAGTCCATTCTTACTATTTTTAGTTCAGAGAGAAATAATGACACATTTCCTGCATAGAATTACAATAATTAACTGATATTGCGCCTAAGCGTAACAGTCAAGAACCATTTGTTTATAGTACTATTACTTGTGGTTTGTTGTTGTGTGAAGGTAGAGTGTGATATGAAGGAAGTGATTGGAAGAGTGTTCACACAGGATAGTCCTAAACCCACAACAATCCAATCACTATCTTCCAAGCTAGGACAGGCAAAACTATTTCTGGTAGATTCCAGGACAGCCATGTCTATGATGTCCCAAAGACAGAGAACGGGCAATATTTTCTGGGGATACTTAGCTGTTAAGTCATAAAATATAAATTATTCTTGACCCTGAATCCTCAATCATCCTCAATAAAATAACTAACTCCTGTTTATTGTGTTAATTTTCCTAGTCTATCAGAACAAAAACATTTATTGACAAAGACAGTGCTTTTTATTCCTTTGCCCATGTTTGTTTTATTATCTCACAGGCTAATCTTAAAGAGGGCTTTCCTGGTGGCTCAGATGGTGAAGAATCTGCCTGCAATGCAGGAGACCTGGGTTTAATCCTTGGATTGGGAATATCCCCTGGAGAAGGGAATGGTAACCCACTCCAGTATTCCTGCCTGGAGAGTTCCATGGACAGATCACGGGATCGCAAAGAGTTGGACATGATTCAGTGACTAACCTGAACACGAACCTTAACAATGATACAGAGAAGATATCAGGTATTTTCTTCTGTTGGTTTAATTTATATATAAATAATGTCCTAAAACAAAGTCCTCCTCTACCTAGGGCAATAGTTGTGAACAAGTGTTCCTCTGTGTTAGGACGTTTGCACTTTCTTTGCATGCCTGCTAACTTGGCATCACTCCTCCCTGTGTGCCTAAAATCTACTCTTCCTTGTGCAGGAAAAGCCCAGCCTACACTTCCATAATCCCTTTATTTGCAGGGTCCCAAGTTGAAGTTTGACAATGGGAGCCCAAGAAAAGGAGGGACCGTTACTTTTGGAAGATTATGTTCATCAGATATGGTGGCTTCTCAGTATATTCTAGGGGCTCACTCCTTATGGTCAGGATGACCAGACCTGCAGCCACAACAGCAGTCTTCTCAAACTCCTTTACAAGCTCCTGTTTGTCCCACAGTAGTAGCAGCTTCTCAAATATCTCTGTGAGCTCCAGAGTCTCCACCCACAGCAGTGCTTCAGATAAAAGTCCTGATGGACTGTTTCTTCACTCCTCCAGGCACTGGCTTCTAGAACTTTATGTCCCACATTTATATTATTCCTACTTTTTATATTAAGCTTCTTTCTCTTCATAATACCTGTAGTCTCTCTAATTTTCTCCCTCTCGTTGTTCTTGCTCTCTTTTCCTGACCAAAACACAGACTGATATACTCATTCCATAAACATTTTCTTAGTATCTAAGATGTAACCTGTGGTGGGCTGGACTATGAGACTCAGAGCTAAAGACATGGTTCTGCCCTCAAAAAGTTGAAAATCTAGTGGGAAGATGGAAAAGTAAACACCAGGTGCAAATGAAAATATGTAGGAAGTTTCATGCAGACTGGTAAGGTCAGACAGTACACTTAGGAAGAGGGAGCATCTATGCTAAAACCAGCTAGTTTTCTTATTGCCCATTATTAAATTAGCAGAAATTTACTAAAATTTTCCTCTACATTTTCAGAGTAAGCATTTTGATTTATCTTTCTAAACACAATTTACTTGATATGACTTAAATGCAAGCATAATAGTCCATAATAGCCAAAAATAGCACTTTTTCTAAGATCATTCCGATCACATTAATACCTGAGCATTTAACTTACCTTTGAACAGAAATTTAAAGAATCCTTGCACAAAATGCCTAAGTGTTTCTTTGCTTTGTTGAATTTCCATATAAAGAACCCCTGAATCAGGGCTGCTATAGAGTTCACTCAACGACTGAGCTCTCCCACCCAGGATTGTATCATCAGCATAAAGATGCACACAACACTCAGAACACTGCCTTGTCAGCTTATTTATAAAGATCATAAATAACAATGGTCCAAGAATTGATCCCTGAGGAAAGCCCATAATGACATCCATTAAATCTGACATGACACTGTTTAATAACACAAGTGGTGTGTACCCTCTTAAGTAGCTAGCACACCAATTAATTAAGGATCATGCCATACCTAGTCCATTCCATTTATCCAGCAAAGAAGTATGCACTACCAATTAGGAAATAAAATGATGTTTGAAGCAACACTAAGCTATTTATCTGAAAGATCTCTTGACTTGCACTGTAACCCTGCAACAGACACATCCTCTTCTTCAGTGAGCTGTGACTGTATTTCATTTTAGTATGGAAAGTGAGGTGTGATTTTAACTTGAAAATGACCCTTTGACATCACATCTAGGATCTTCCCAGTGAAGGCATACTTAGATGTAATTGCAGTAGATAAAGCTTTGAAGTAATAATCTTGCATGCTTGCTTAAATAGTTAATAGAAAAATCCAGTTCATTGGTACTTCACAGGAACTCATTTCCACATCTTTACACCATTGAGTGAAATCTAAAATGCTGTCCAATGCCAACTTTTCTTGCCAATGTCTTCACAGTGAAAGAGCTCTCAATAATTACTGGTAAAACAAATAAAGGGAAGAAACTATAGAAATTACATTGGCAGTATATAGTATTGGGGAAAGGGAGAAGGAAAGAGAAAATAATCTTTTTGCTTGTATTCAGGAATAGGGAGTGTGATGGTGAGAATAAAGATCCTCTTATCTTGGAAGCTGTGGGAAAGAAAGAGAGGAGGGGAGGAACGTGCTTTGGCATCTCCAGCCGCCCGAGATAATGATGATGATAATGCCACATGATTGTACTTAATGATGTTGAATCAATTTATGATGATGATGATGAGTTTTAACTTGAATCATGTAACGTTCCTTTATTAGGAGGAAGATAGACAGAAGGGCAGAGGAAAGAGAAGAGAAAGGAAAATGAAAAAGGAAGGCAAAGAAAGGAGAAACAAGGCAAGTAAAGAGGGGAGGAGAGGTGAATTCACTTAGTGTTTGCATTGTCAATACTGGTTAATTTAGTATTATGATCATCAGATTAGCATGATATTTTTTTCAAACTCCTGTGATGCACTTAGTGAAGAAGATATTTTTCTAGAGAATGGTTTTCATTACACTTATGAGTCAAAAAATAGGAAAAATACAATTAATGTCTTTATCAACTTGCTTTTCTTTAGCTGAGTGTCCTAGAGAATAAAAAAAGTTTGGCAGAAATATGGTCAAAATGTCCTTTCAGAGAAGGACAATGAACAAATGACTCTTTGCCCCCTGGGTCAATTCAAGCTTGGTCAGAGTAAATCCCTTTTCTAATATCAGAAACTTTCCCATCCTTAGACACAGCTGCAGCTGCCTCTTTAGTGGAGGAGAAGGCTCTGTTGAGTGCTTGACATTTGGAATCTACTTATTTCCTCAAAAGCTTCAGCCTTTACAAATGGAAAAGTCATAAGTTTTCTATAATTACTATCTGGGGCAAGTGTGAATTGGCTATAGATTGCAAAATTTCTTCTTCTGGATTTGGTTGATATTACAGGGATTTTTAAAAATAGTAGCAAGGACACTTGTGTGAAAGTATTCTCCACGTTAGGATTTCAAAAGGTTTTCAAACCTTAATTGTATAATTAGAGGCCTCACCCACCATTAAGAATACACCTAATTATCAAACTGCACTAGAAAATTAAGGATCGCTATCTTATGATTTCACATAAAGGAAAGCTGAGGTGCGTAGAAGTTGAAAGATTGATATCAGATGTCTCAGCAAACTCCTATGAAATTAAGGCCCCTGCTAACTGATCACTTGTGATAAGTCTGAATTTACAGGAGACTATGACTATGATATAATTGCATATTTATATCAATATGTGCTACTCAAAGTATGTGCTACTCAAAGTATGGTCCATAGACCAGCAGCAACTGTATCACCTGGAAGGCCCTACCCAGACCTGCTGAAATCATAACTTTGGGGAATGGAGCATAGAAATCTGTGTTAATAAAGCATCTCTGCAGGTGCTTTTGATGCTTACTAAATATTGAAAGGCTCTAGATCTATTTTAACACACGTGCGTGCGGGCGCACACACACACACACACAAGCACACACACGTCTCCCTTTCTTACTATGTTTTTCTTTGTGTGAATTGCAAATTTTAACACTATTCTTTACTTATACTTAGGATTCAACTAGAGTCTGAATTATGTTAGTATTTGGGAATTTCATGAAAACAACTTCAATATAGTCCATTTTTAAGGAAATTATATCTGTTTCTGATGTTTTACAGCTGTGTGTGTGTGTGTATATGTGTATGTGTGTATTTGCCCATTTCTACCCACAGTCTTTCCTTTCATTCATTCAAGATAGGTACTCACTCTCAAAGGTGAATTCAGTCTTGTTTTTTTGCCCTCATTAGAAATTTCTGATGATAAGTCTCCACATATTTACCAAACTTCAGTCTGCCAATATCTTCATTATCAACTGCCAGGCCACTTTTCTCTCTTTGATTTAGAAGAATAGGATGAGACCTTCCCAGTAACAGTTTATTTTCTTTCCAACACACTTAAGTGCAGTGCTGACATATAACTGTCTTGCTTCCCTGTCCTCACCAGGAGAAGAAGATAGTAATGTGCCATCTTGCTGGTGCTAATCTTGGGATTAGCTAAAATTGGGATCATGCTTTATTAATGGTCACCAGCCTCAACTGGTCTTGCTAGTGCTCCATAGCATTAGATACACCTCTTGCAAAACCTCAGGAACATTTTCTTCTTTTTTTCTTTGTTGCACTGATTTTCTAGTTCTTTCTATTTTTTTAAACCATTCTTTCCACTAGTATTACTGAATGGATCTGATGCCCTCAGTGGCCAGCAAAAGAAATGAAAAAAAAAAAAAAATCACACCAAGGCTTTTGTGGTGGGTTACCATCCTGTGAGGCCTGTGACCTTTCTTTGCCATTGTCAGGTCGCTGTGGCACAGTAAGTCCCTCTTTAGAGATTTTCTTTAGTAGGTTTTCAAAGATTCACTCAGTAGACTGAAATTGTCCCTGCTCAATAGAAATTGATTGTGAACACTGATTCTGCGAGGCTAATACAGGAGAGAGACCCCCTGCTGGGAAAGCGATGTCCAACTGGGGGAGGCGTGTTGGCTGCTATGATATCTGATCGTTTTCCTTTCCCTTTTTGATTTCACAGAGGCAAATCTCTAGACTTGTAAGACTGCTTTCAAATTTCTCTGGGCATGGGACCTTTATCAGTTGTTTCACCTTTGCCAGTTTTACATGTATTAGAGTTAACAGTTCTCTCTCCTATTTTCAATTAGCTTTTCAAATGTCCCCTATTCTTTATTTGTTCCTTTGATTTGTGACAGGGAAACTATGAAGTAGTAAATATTTACATTCTCTTTCACTATTTAAAGACATAGGATCTAGAGAAAGATCCAATGTTTTGCTGAGTAGAGTATATGAAATTGCTGAGCATGGATAAGAATTCATGTGGGGAAAGTCAAGAAAGTTTGAAGTATGAGGTAGAAATAAAAGGTGTGAGGAGTGGATGGATAAACCTGGTAGTAGTCCAAGGGTCCAAGGGGAAGAGTGGGAGTGAAGTGGCTCTGGAAGGTGAAATGGGGTGGGGAGGAGAAAGGTTACTAAAAAAAGTTTTGGTGGGAGAGTAAGAAGAGATATTTGCAAACAAGGAGAGATAAACATCAAAGGAAATGAGAAATTGTTCAAGGAGATGCTTAGGAAATCTTGCAATTGAACTTAACTATTCCCTACTCTGTTCTATGAAAATGTTACTAAAATTTTAAGTTGTACTTTAATGTTTTGGACTCAGGTAAGCCTATTTCATAAAAAGAACAGTGAGACTTTTCTTACTTATATTTGATTTTAAAATTTTCCCTTTAATGGAAACATGTAATTTAAAATAAAAAAAAAGTTGTACAAGTTGAATGAAGAATATAGAAGAATGAAGTACATACAAAATAGGTTTTAGATGCTCGATTTACAAATGTGAGGTGAATTTCTTCTTATTTTACTTTCCTGAAGTTTTTCCCAGGAGAATGTTTGTTCCTAGGACATACATACATTTTAGATTGAGAAACATATTCTTAACAAAAAAACATTTAATATCCCAAATCCTACCTATACTAGTCAAATAATTGCAGGCTCCATGACTCAAAGGCAAGTATAACATCCTTTCTGTCTACGTGAATATGCACACATAGTTGTGTAACATTAGTCCCATGAAACCAATATGCAAGTGGGCAGCCTATGAATATCTTCTAATGTTCATGCAAGCTCAGTTGCTTCAGTCATGTCTGACTCTTTGTGACCCTGTGGATTGTAGTCTTCCAGACTCCTACCATCAAACTTCCCAGGCAAGAATACTGGAATGGGTTGCCATGCCCTTTTCCAGGGGATCTCCCAACCTGAGGACTGAACCCATGTCCCTTATGTCTCCTGCACTGGCAAGCAGGTTCTTTACCACTAGTGACACCTGGGAAGTCCCTATTAATGTTGATAAGAAATTATAATTTTACAGTGCATTTGAAAGTTGCCATAAGTAAAAATATGCTGCTGAAATAATTCCAATAGTGCAGTGAACACCTTAAAATTTGGAAAGAGCACAATGGATGAGAAGAACACTTGATTTCAAAATGATTTTTTATAGATTCACTCTTTTGTATAGGTAGTTGATGTGAAAAAACCCACAATTTTGGTAAAATTGTTTATGTGAAATATCTAAACTATAGATGTCAGATTAATATCTAACCTTGAACTTTTCCCCTAACCTGTCATGTTGAAATATAGGAAATCCAGCAATTTTTTGGTCATTTTTAGCAAATATTGATGTAAATACTTCTAGACTCTATTAAGTTCTTTTCATTACAGACTATCCATACTGCTAAAATCAAATGGTTTGAAATAAATACTGATTTGCTCCTAATATTTTGATATGTTTTACTTGAACTAATTCTTGAGAGTTATATATCTTTATACGGGGCTGCTGCTGCTGCTAAGTCACTTCAGTCTTGTCCGACTCTGTGCGACCCCATAGATGGCAGCCCACCAGGCTCCCCCGTCCCTGGGATTCTCCAGGCAAGAGTAATGGAGTGGGTTGCCATTTCCTTCTCCATTATACGGGGCTATTAAAATTAATTTTATTTTACTTGAACTCAGTGTCAAAGTGACTGTATGATATTTCTTTTCAATCCTCTTACATTATCTTCCAGTACTTGCAGCCAGTCTAGCACTGGCGGCAGCCAAAAGCAACACATATTGCTGTAATAGTCACTGCCTATCGCTAACTGGAGATTCAGTGGACTAGGTTTAAGGCCGCAGGTCATCTAGATCAAAAGGAAAACAATGATATCATATGGATTGCTTCAATATGCTAGAATTACTTTTGCTATGTGCTGATGAAAAGAGCATTTTCTTTCTTCAGGTCTGAAAGTTGTTTGCATTTTAACTCTGCCCCTCCAGCTTCCCGAATAACCTTGTCAAAGTCATTTAACCTCTTAGTGTTTGTTTTCTCATCTGTAAAATGAGGATAATTATCCTTACCTATCTCATAGGGATGGTGTTCAGATTAACTAATTAATGATTAGAAACTGCTACAAAAGTGCTCAGTATTATCAAGGAANCGAATAACCTTGTCAAAGTCATTTAACCTCTTAGTGTTTGTTTTCTCATCTGTAAAATGAGGATAATTATCCTTACCTATCTCATAGGGATGGTGTTCAGATTAACTAATTAATGATTAGAAACTGCTACAAAAGTGCTCAGTATTATCAAGGAAAACCTAAGTATTTTCTGTGCCTTTGGGTAAGAGTGCTACTTAGTAGAAATGACTCCCAAAAAGTGATCGGCTGATGAGCTGCCAGCTCCTTCCCTGAGGAAAGATGACTGGCCCTGGGACTTTGCCCTTCATTGCTGTTTTGCTAGCTGAAGAGCACAGAGGCTGCCTACATAACAAAGAACACGGGCATCAATGATACATTCCCTGACGCTGACACATTTGAAGAGCTGCCAAGTGGTAGCAAGATGTGCCTCTTAAATCTGAAGAAGCCATCTTTAACTATCTATTCAGAATGCAAAAATCCCTGTGGGATGTAGTTATAATTATGGTTTGTAATATACCCTTATGCAAAATGATTCAGCTGCACATTTTCTTTACAGGTTAAGGAATATTTGTTCTCATTTTCACATTTTACCTTTTGCCTGACAGACTCATGGTGTCTGGCAGACTCATCAAGCAATGGACATTGGGCTGCTGTCATTAAACTTTCTATATAGGCATTGCAGGACAATGGACTTTGTTGCCCCTTTCACATCTTTCTGAATCTCTTGGCAGCTGAAAATAAGAAACACTTCTCAGGGCTTTACCTGGTACTCTTCTTGATCCATGGGTGTTTCTGGACTCCATGCATACCTTTTATCCCCATTTTGATTGCCCTGTTTGGAATTTCCCCTCTCTCCTGTTGGTTCACCACCATGCTGCTATGAATGTTCTCTTTGTCTGCCATCTCCTCTCTATATCACAACCAAATTGTCTTCTTAAAACACAAAATCTACTGTTTTACTCTTTTACTTAAAGAGTAAAGTGCCTCTGAAGTGGCTTCCTTTACCTTTTGGAACAAAGGCCATCTTACTCAGGGTGACAACTGAAGTCTTTCATGAATAGGTTACAATCTACCTTCCAGCTTCTTTTTTTACGACTCTAAAATTATCGGTCCTAGAACATTCCATTTGTGGGCGCAGCTCCACACAGCTAGTGGTGTTTACTTAGTGCAAAATGTTATTTCCTCCTGAGTTATATGCTCTTTGTCCATGAAGAATTTGTTCTAATGTCAGCTTTTCTATGACAGCCTATTATCACTGTCACTTAAAAATTCATTTTTCTTGCAAGATCTATTATGCTTTTTAAGATAAATTTCACTGGACTCCAACCCATGTCTTCTGTTCCCCTAAAAAGGACATGGTGCTGAGCCCTATCCCTATGTCTCAACTTCCATTTTATATTAACTTATGGGTCAGGGAAAATAAATCACCTGCTAAATGGGTTTAAGAGCAAACAAAATAAAACACGAAAATTATATGCAATATACTAAATGCAATACAGATGTAAGTTATTACAATACTTATCACATTGTATTGGAGTTAGTTGTATAAATGTTTGCTTCCCTTGATGGATTATCTAATCACATAGAGAGAGGAAATTGTATTATAATTAAGCTTTGTATTCTCTAGTATCTATAAGCGTGCCTGGGATAAAGTAGTTGCTTAATAAATATTGGTTGAATGTATGAGAGTAAGCAAACAAGAAAGATTCTAAGGCACTCTGTTAAAAAAGGAATATTGCTGCATTTCTTTAAATGATGTTCATTTTACCTTGCTGCATATCCAGAATAAAGAATGGATTAAAATTTTTTTCTATATTGAGTCACCCTTGTGATTGTAATGTCAACCATTTTTGTGATTTCCTAGTTTTTAGGATATAATTAACCTATAAAATTACTTGATTAAAAGAACTATTCACATTAATGGAAAAATAAATATTCACTCATCATCAAATACAATCAACTGAACAAGTCTTAACAATGCAGTGAATAAAACTGGTTAGGTCTTACGAGAATTGTTGATCCTGTTCCAATTTCTAGTGGGTATATATATATAAAAATCTTGGCAACTATACTTTTCAAATTACCAGAAAGGATAAGGGATAAAGTGACATCAAAATAGAAGCTTCCTTTTTTTTTCTAGGTTCCTTCTGTTTACAATCTTAGCCTTAATCATAGGATATAATGTATCAAATTTTAGATGGTAGCAAATGGAAAAATAATTAGAGAATTCCATGTATGATACAGGTTGCTTCCCCATCTCCCCTGATTATGTTTTGAGTTTCTTTACTTGCAGTGTTAAATATTTGTTTATTGTTGATAAATATGATTAATATTTTTAACATCACTTTATATGAAAACTTGTTGCCTTTTAGACAATGGTGACTTATTTAATATAGCATGGATTTGATACAAAATTCCAGAAAACAGGTTTGGCACAAAAGAAAAAAGTTACTTGAAAATATGTTTCTTAAAACTTAAAGAATTATATTTTACATCATCCAAAATGCTACTGAGTTCATCATTTGTAGGGCTACTGACAAAGCATTTTTTAAAAGATGGAAGAGTAATTTAAACTTTTCATTAAAAGCCTTTTCAATCTCAACTGAATAAAGCCAGCTGTTCTTTTCACTTCCTCTTCTATAGCAGCATATCATAAACATTTAGTCCAAAGCTCTGGACGACACCAAAACTGCTTATCCACAACTGCATCCTTCCCAGAAGCTTGATAGAGGATGGGAGCTGGCAAAAGATAAAGACAAAATATCTTAATCAGAGTTCTGTCAATTGCTTGATCTGGAGTTTACCATTGTGAATAGCAAAGCAGTACTGTTTTAAAAGCAATGTTTACTGGGTGGAGGAAAAAAAAATTCAGCTTATGTAGCCATTGCTCTAGGATGCTTCCCTGTTCTTCTAGAGCCTTCAAGAGTATTAAAAATTAAATCTAGATGACAACCCCAAAGAGGACAGCAAAGTCCATTTGATATCATCTCTTATTACTCCTCCTACTTTTGGTGGTTGCTTCCTTCTCTTTTCTCTGGTTTCTCTTCACCCATTAATTTTTCTAGATGAAAAATTTCTTTAAGGATCTACCACTGTTCCTTTTAGTGGACTCATCCTTTGCAAGCCTTCAACTATAATCCCTGAGGATGTGACTCAAAAGTGTTTTATTCTCTCATCCTGATTTTTCTTGTGTGTTGATGCCTTGTGTGATTCACTGTCTTTTGGATCTCTCTTCAGTGTCTCCTCTGGTCTAATCCATCTAACACCCTGCTGTTCGATGTAATCATCCTGAAACATATCTCAGATAATGTCAATTCCCTGCTCAAAACCTCAAGGTCTCTTTATTGCTTAGAGAAGATCTAAACACTTAAGAGGGGATTCAGGATGCCAGCATGATTTGTCTTCTGCTTTTTCCCTCAAATCTTATTTTTCTCTCTTTTATACATCCTCCAGGACAGAGTTGTACAGAAGCAATATAATATGAGTCAGATGTACAACTTTGAATTATTCAGTAGCTACCTTAGAAATAAAAATAAACAGATTAAAATATGTAATGAGCAATTAGATGTCTATAATTTACATTTATTTATATGTATTAACTTACATTCATATATGTTTGTTTGTTTATATTTAAAGGAAATTTATATTTAAAGTTATATTTATATTAAATATATAAATGACACAAGTACTACAAATTATGCAATCTAAAAAATTAGTTAAATAATGTGGTAGCTAGCTTTCAAATGGCCCCCACTGACCTCTGCCAAGATCAATGACTTTTGATTATGCTTGTATAAGCCTCCCCACAGTGTATCAGTGTTGGTCGGTGCCAGGCTAGGTTATAAAAGGCCTTGTGGCTTCTGCTTTGTTCTTTCTTACTATCATTCATCTGGAAAAGCCAGATGACTTGTGATGAGGACACTCAGGCAGGCTTGTGAAGTACATTGAAAGAAGCTGAACTTTTTACCAACAGCAAGAGAGAAACTAAGGCCTGTCAACAACTGCAGACGTGATCCCTCATGGAGCAGATTATCCAGCCATAATCAAACCTCAGATGACAGCAACCTCAGTTGAGGCCTTTACTCCAAATTCAAGAGAGACCTCAAGTTAGAACAGCCTAGCTAAACCACATCCATATTCTTGGCCCTCAGAGGCTATGTGAGATAATAAATGTTTGTTGTTTTAGGATCTGAAAGTTTGAAGTAATTTGTTATGTAGCAGTTTTAAGTTAATGCAGATTTACATATTTGCCAATCAGGTGCTGTTGTAACAAAACTCAACACATAGTAGTGGCTTTGGAGCAAGGCAGTAGGTAGAAACTCGAAGATCCTTAAGGAGACTGTTAGTAAATGCTTTTGCTGTTGTTGAGGTGCAAAGTCCTGTCTGACTCTTTGTGACCCCAGGGACTGCAGCACTCCAGGCTCCTCTGTCCTCCACTATCTCCTGGAGTTTGCTCAAATTCGTGTCAATTAAATCGGTGATACTATCTAACCATTTCATCCTCTGCTGCTCTGTCTCCTTTTGTCTTCAGTCTTTTCCAGCAACAAGTTTTTTTTTCTAATGAGCTAGCTCTTCTCATCAGCTTGCCAAAGTATTGGAGCTTCAGCCTTAGCATCAGTTCTTCCAATGAATGTTCAGGGTTGATTTCCTTTAGGATGGACTGGTTTGATTTCCTTGAAGTCCAAGGGACTCTCAAGAGTCTTCTTCAGCACCACAATTTGAAAGTATAAATTCTCTGATGCTCAGCCTTCTTTATGGTACAACTCTTAAATCCATACTAACTGCTGGAAAAATAGCCCCATAAAATCTGTTGTTAGAGACATGATACCTTTTGAGAAGCTGTGAATGAGGGCTTAAAAGAAATGGAGCAGAGTCTTTATTCAGTAAGGTCAGAAAGTTTAGTGATGTTGTTGTCCACAATAACTTGAAAATTTAAAAAATCCACTCAGTGAACTCGGTGATCTAGCTAAGGAGATTTTCATGCAAAGTAGTAAAGATGCCAACTGAACTCTTCTTGATGCATATGTTGAAGTGGAAAAGGAGAGAAATAAACTAATGGTGAATGATGCCAAAATTAAGAAATGCCTTGTGAGCAAAGATCAAATCTAGTGTACTATCAAGAAAACCTGGTTCAAGAATGAAGTTGTGGGTGGAACCGTAAAATCTTTAAGACCTGTCTCTTATACACATCTGGAAAAAGCATNTGTTTGTTTATATTTAAAGGAAATTTATATTTAAAGTTATATTTATATTAAATATATAAATGACACAAGTACTACAAATTATGCAATCTAAAAAATTAGTTAAATAATGTGGTAGCTAGCTTTCAAATGGCCCCCACTGACCTCTGCCAAGATCAATGACTTTTGATTATGCTTGTATAAGCCTCCCCACAGTGTATCAGTGTTGGTCGGTGCCAGGCTAGGTTATAAAAGGCCTTGTGGCTTCTGCTTTGTTCTTTCTTACTATCATTCATCTGGAAAAGCCAGATGACTTGTGATGAGGACACTCAGGCAGGCTTGTGAAGTACATTGAAAGAAGCTGAACTTTTTACCAACAGCAAGAGAGAAACTAAGGCCTGTCAACAACTGCAGACGTGATCCCTCATGGAGCAGATTATCCAGCCATAATCTAACCTCAGATGACAGCAACCTCAGCTGAGGCCTTTACTCCAAATTCAAGAGAGACCTCAAGTTAGAACAGCCTAGCTAAACCACATCCATATTCTTGGCCCTCAGAGGCTATGTGAGATAATAAATGTTTGTTGTTTTAGGATCTGAAAGTTTGAAGTAATTTGTTATGTAGCAGTTTTAAGTTAATGCAGATTTACATATTTGCCAATCAGGTGCTGTTGTAACAAACCTCAACACATAGTAGTGGCTTTGGAGCAAGGCAGTAGGTAGAAACTCGAAGATCCTTAAGGAGACTGTTAGTAAATGCTTTTGCTGTTGTTGAGGTGCCAAGTCCTGTCTGACTCTTTGTGACCCCAGGGACTGCAGCACTCCAGGCTCCTCTGTCCTCCACTATCTCCTGGAGTTTGTTCAAATCGTGTCAATTAAATCGGTGATACTATCTAACCATTTCATCCTCTGCTGCTCCTGTCTCCTTTTGTCTTCAGTATTTTCCAGCAACAAGTTTTTTTTTCTAATGAGCTAGCTCTTCTCATCAGCTTGCCAAAGTATTGGAGCTTCAGCCTTAGCATCAGTTCTTCCAATGAATGTTCAGGGTTGATTTCCTTTAGGATTGACTGGTTTGATCTCCTTGAAGTCCAAGGGACTCTCAAGAGTCTTCTTCAGCACCACAATTTGAAAGTATAAATTCTCTGATGCTCAGCCTTCTTTATGGTACAACTCTTAAATCCATACATAACTGCTGGAAAAATAGCCCCATAAAATCTGTTGTTAGAGACATGATACCTTTTGAGAAGCTGTGAATGAGGGCTTAAAAGAAATGGAGTAGAGTCTTTATTCAGTAAGGTCAGAAAGTTTAGTGATGTTGTCCACAATAACTTGAAAATTTAAAAAATCCACTCAGTGAACTCGGTGATCTAGCTAAGCAGATTTTCATGCAAAGTAGTAAAGATGCCAACAGAACTCTTCTTGATGCATATGTTGAAGTGAAAAAGGAGAGAAATAAATTAATGGTGAATGATGCCAAAATTAAGAAATGCCTTGTGAGCAAAGATCAAACCTAGTGTACTATCAAGAAAACCTGGTTCAAGAATGAAGTTGTGGGTGGAACCGTAAAATCTTTAAGACCTCAGAAAGATCATAGCTATTATCTCATAGTTCAAGACAGCTCAGTCATATAAACATCCTTCTAAAAGTGTACAGTTCACAAAATCCCTTAAACAATAGGGCTTCTAGACATTTGAGGATCTTGTTCCTCAACCATCTCTTGGAGAAACTCGGGGCTGAAAAGAACTTATTTTGAAGAGGATTATGGTTGTGACTTTTTTTCTAATAGAATGAATCATAGTAAGAATCATCAAAAATCCACATAGTTTTAATGACAGTTATATTCACAGAAACGGCTAGCTTGCCCCAAAAGGTAGAGAGAGAACATAAAAACTGACCTTTAACCCCTAAAATTCTATAAGCAGGAATGAGGCTGAAAAAACTGTACATTTGCAAACACAGACTACTCCCTTGGAAAAAGAAGGATGAGTCAGAAGGAAGAATCAGGAATCCAGGAAGCAGCACTAAAAGCCATGGTGGATTATTCCTGGGAAGAAATGAGACTGATGCAAGTGACAACCAACATTTGCCTGGTTCAATATCAGACATGTAATGACCTTGTGCTTTTATTATCTTCTCCCATTTTAAACAGGAATGTCTGTGGTGGTTGCATTATGCTTGTCCCACATTTATGTTATGTGATGTGCATCAGTAGAAATGTATTTCAAATTTTGAATTTTGATCTTTCCCCCAGCTGGCAACATGCGGTACAGTAGTCTCATGATGCTGTGCAGTGACAGCAAGCCATAGTTTCCAATCAGCCACTCCGTCACAAGAGCAAACAGCTGATAAACTTACAACCACCTGTACCCATGCAACCATTCCCTTTCTCACATTCAGCATGGCTTTCAACAAATTAACTGTGATATTCAATATTTATTATAGAACAGGCTTTGGGTTAGATTTTGCTCAGCTGTAGGCTAATGTAAGTGTTCTGAGCACATTTAAGGTAGGCAAGGCTAAGCTGTGATATTCAGTAGGTTATGAGTATTAATGCATTTTTGACTAATATTATTTTCAATTTAAAATTGGTTTGCTTTTTGCTTTGCAAAGTCGTAGTCGTGTCCGACTCTTGGTGACCCCATGGACTGTAGCCTACCAGGCTCCTCTGTCCATGGGATTTTCCAGGCAATAATACTGGAGTGGATTGCCATTTCCTTCTCCAGGTATCTTCCCAACCCAGGGATCGAACCCGGGTCTCCCACATTATAGACAGGGAATTGGTTTATTGGGATGTAATCCTGTCGGAAGTCAAAGACTATCTGTACTGGCTACCATATTACACAGTGAAGCCCTAAAAGAAATATATGTCTACACATGAATTTAATACTCCCAGGATTTTCACATTTCCTGATGTATTTTTTGTTTGTTTGCTCAACATATTCTTTTATCCTTTCTCTATCTGGTGACTGTTTCCTCATTTTTGAGATCTCATCTTATTAACATTTTTATGATTTCTTTTATTATCCAACCACTAATAATTAATTATTACCTTTCACCTGTTTCTTAACATGGTTCTTATAGTTGGTCACATGTATCTATTTCTTAGACTGTAAGAATCTTGAGAACAAGGACAATGTATATTTAAAAACTTTTTGCGTGTATGCTTAGCTTACTGCTTAAAGCTTAGCATTCCATAAATATATGGTATTACAGAATATTAATCAGAGTTTCCTGTGCTATACCATAGGTCCTTGTTGATTATCCATTTTAAATATAGCAGTGTGTACATGTGAATCCCAAACCCCCAATCTATCCCTTCTCTCCCATCCCAATATTCCATAATAACCTAAATGGGGAAAGAGTTTGGAAAAGAATAGATGCATGTATATGTTTAATCACATTACTGTATGCCTGAAACTAACACAATATTCTAAATCAAATATAAGTAAGTAAGTAAGTAAGTAAAGTCACTCAGTCCTGTCCGACTCTGTGACCCCGTGGACTGCAACCCATCAGGCTCCTCTGCCCATGGGATTCTCCAGGCAAGAACTGGAGTGGGTTGCCATTTCCTTCTCCAGGGGATCTTCCTGACCCAGGGATCGAACCCAGGTCTCCCACATCGGAGGCAGACACCTTAACCTCTGAGCCATACTCCAATATAAAATGAGAATAATAAATAGTAGCATTAATATGTAACAGTAGATGCTAGATAACTACTTGGCAAAGATATTGTGGAAGGGGATTTTGCATTGCATGAAAAATTGACCTGCAATATCCCTACAAATTGTCAGTATCCTATAAAATGCATCATAGAGAGATGTAGTTCTTACCTGAGGGCATCTAATAACATGACATATTTCTCCCCCCAAATAACCATGTGCAGATCTGTTATGCAGAGCATAAATAATTGAGTAAAGAGGTTTGCCCATTACTCACGGCTCCTTAACCTCTGAGCCATACTCCAATATAAAATGAGAATAATAAATAGTAGCATTAATATGTAACAGTAGATGCTAGATAACTACTTGGCAAAGATATTGTGGAAGGGGATTTTGCATTGCATGAAAAATTGACCTGCAATATCCCTACAAATTGTCAGTATCCTATAAAATGCATCATAGAGAGATGTAGTTCTTACCTGAGGGCATCTAATAACATGACATATTTCTCCCCCCAAATAACCATGTGCAGATCTGTTATGCAGAGCATAAATAATTGAGTAAAGAGGTTTGCCCATTACTCACGGCATATAGCCTCAGCAAAGAAAGTCCTGTTTCCTTCTGTCCCTAGGAAATGGCCTTTGTGCCAGAATGAAAATTGTGCTTCAGGTCTTCTTGAGCTGAAAACTCTACTAAGTATTCTTAATATTTTATTATATTGTAGATGCTTGAGGCAGAAATCAAAAAGNAATAATTGAGTAAAGAGGTTTGCCCATTACTCACGGCATATAGCCTCAGCAAAGAAAGTCCTGTTTCCTTCTGTCCCTAGGAAATGGCCTTTGTGCCAGAATGAAAATTGTGCTTCAGGTCTTCTTGAGCTGAAAACTCTACTAAGTATTCTTAATATTTTATTATATTGTAGATGCTTGAGGCAGAAATCAAAAAGCACAAATCCTAGGTCCACAGAGAGTTACTTCTTTTCTTTGGCTTATGAGAAAGAGATCTAATTTTTATTTTCTGTGAGTGAATATTCTTCAATAAAGGGATGACTTATAAAAACAAGTTAAAGAGTTAAACAAGTTAAACACAATGTCAGATACTGCATGATTAAGCAGGATGTAGAACTTATAAGAATATTACCAGGGAACCATCTATCAGTAAATAGATATCCTTTCCTATTTTAATTTTGCAGAGACAGGAAAGCAGATGGAGGCAGAGATATGAGTCTCATCCTGGTAAGTTATTGTTCCAAATAGTGGCATGAGAGTGTTATCAGACCAATTTGAGTCATAAGCTTCCTCTCGACATAATGTGATGACCCACATACTGAACTTTTGTCTCTCACCCCTCTTCTGGAACACATAGTGCGCTTTCAACTCCAAGATGATAGTGCATCCTCAGGAGTAGGGGGAGGAGGGCATCATCAAATGGATGGAGTTTCTTAGCAATTTTTACCAACAAATCACAGCTTTTAGATTTTCTTTTGTTTCTTTTTCCCTCCCTCCAAAGGAAGGATGCCAGAAGCAGCATATCTTACTCTTGTCTTGTTAGTGAATCATAGAAATATTAGCATCCTGGATGAGAAAGTCATGGAAGCCAGGGGCTGAAAACTCAGTGATCCATACGGTTTACAACATATACCCTTAGGCAGGGCTTCTGGGTTGTAGTTGTTTAAAAGAAAAAAGGAAACAAAGCCAAACCTGAAACTAAACAAAGAGAGAGATGAAAGACTTTCTTATGTGGGAAATCATTCTTTAGAACTGATATCCTTTGTCTGCTGTGCCTTTAAGCTTTTCACCCAATTACTTATGGAGAGAGTGTGCACAGACTCACATGGGCACCCCACAAGAAGGCAAACCAAGATTTATTTCCATGTCCACCTCGTATTAATTTGTACAAGGGAAATTACAGTGGACTAATGGAGTACCTTCTTTCCATTTGTGGCTTCTCTGTCAGTTTTCAGCAGGGAAAGTGTAGGACAGGAAATTTGCTTTATGAAAATCACCTAAAACTTTTCAAAGTGCTCTTAACTCCTAGTGCTTAGAAAATTAAGATTTCCTTCCCTTATAAATTCATGTTAACTTGTTTTTGAAGAAACTCTGGGTTTTATTCTTCTCTCACCAAAAGCTTACCATCAAGATAATATTGAATATAGTCACCCACTTCAAAGTCTAACTGAAATATAAATGATGACAGCATTGAATATTTGATAATTCCCTAAATGAAAACAATGAAGTTTTATGTCATTAGGATATGAATTTATATTTGAATACTGTTTACATTTATGTGAGATGGAAAAATAATATTCTCAGATGTTGTATAAGGTAACAGACCTAGAACACCTAGATTCAACTGTTTAGTCTCATGAATGTGATCAATTTATCTAAATCTATTTGTAAAACTCATCTATGTATTTAGATATACACATATTTACTCTGCTCATTTCTAAGACTTGACTTTATGTGACAATTCTTTGCTAAAACTATAAAGCTTGATAAGAAAGAAGATTAATTACACTATTATTTTTACCCAGATCTCTGAAATTACATAAAATAAATTTGTCATTCAGTTTCATAGGTATCTTAAAAATGCCCTTTCATTTTTCTTTTCAAAGTAGATTTTTCTTCCATATATGATCTTTTTTTAATCTAATGGAGAGTTAGTTTGAAAGAGAAATTAAACCTTTGGAAGACAATTAACATGTTAAGGATTAATCCTGTATTTTCCAGTTAGTTATCTCTTGAGATTGAGGTGGCTTTTTGTTTATCTTGAACCTAAAATAGATCAAATCAGGCTGACAGTTTATCAGGATCCTTCATATTCTCTACTAGATTTGTTTTAGCATAATTTTAATCTACCAGATTGTTCGACCTTACACGTCTTTTGGCATCAAACAGGTATTTTCCATTAAATATGATGTTGGTAAACATTGGATTGGACACATGGACATCACCATCTGGTCAACATTGAAGTCAGATTGATTATATTCTTTGCAGCCAAAGATGGAGAAGCTCTATATAGTCAACAAAAACGAGACCAGGAGCTGACTGTGGCTCAGATCATTAACTCCTTATTACCAAATTCATACTTAAATTGAAGAAAATAGAGAAAACTGCTAGACCATTCAAGTATGACCTAAATCAAATCCCTTATGATTGTACAGTGGAACGGAGAAATAGATTTAAGGGCCTAGATCTGATAGATAGAGTGCCTGATGAACTATGGAAAGAGGTTCGTGATATTGTACAGGAGACAGGGATCAAGACCATCCTCATAGAAAAGAAATGCAGAAAAGCAAAATGCCTGTCTGGGGAGGCCTTACAAATAGCTGTGAAAAGAAGAGAGGCAAGAAGCAAAGGAGAAAAGGAAAGATATAAGCATCTGAATGCAGAGTTCCAAAGAATAGCAAGAAGAGAGAAGAAAGCCTTCTTCAGCAATCAATGCAAAGAGATAGAGGAAAACAACAGAATGGGAAAGACTAGAGATCTCTTCAAGAGAATTGGAGATACCAAGGGAACATTTCATGCAAAGATGGGCTCGATAAAGGATAGAAATGGTATGGACCTAACAGAAGCAGAAGATATTAAGAAGAGGTGGCAAGAATACACAGAAGAACTGTACAGAAAAGATCTTCACGACCCAGATAATCATGAGGATGTGATCACTAATCTAGAGCCAGACATCTTGGAATGTGAAGTCAAGTGGGCCTTAGAAAGCATCACTAAGAACAAAGCTAGTGGAGGTGATGGAATTCCAGTTGAGCTGTTTCAAATCCTGGAAGATGATGCTGTGAAAGTGCTGCACTCAATATGCCAGCAAATTTGGAAAACTCAGCAGTGGCCACAGGACTGGAAAAGGTCAGTTTTCATTCCAATTCCAAAGAAAGGCAATGCCAAAGAATGCTCAAACTACCGCACAATTGCACTCATCTCACACGCTAGTAAAGTAATGCTCAAAATTCTCCAAGCCAGGCTTCAGCAATATGTGAACCGTGAACTCCCTGATGTTCAAGCTGGTTTTAGAACAGGCAGAGGAACCAGAGATCAAATTGCCAACATCCGCTGGATCATGGAAAAAGCAAGAGAGTTCCAGAAAAACATCTATTTCTGCTTTATTGACTATGCCAAAGCCTTTGACTGTGTGGATCACAATAAACTGTGGAAAATTCTGAAAGAGATGGGAATACCAGACCACCTAACCTGCCTCTTGAGAAATCTGTATGCAGGTCAGGAAGCAACAGTTAGAACTGGACATGGAACAACAGACTGGTTCCAAATAGGAAAAGGAGTACGTCAAGGCTGTATATTGTCTCCCTGCTTATTTAACTTATATGCAGAGTACATCATGAGAAACGCTGGACTGGAAGAAACACAAGCTGGAATCAAGATTGCCGGGAGAAATATCAATAACCTCAGATATGCAGATGACACCACCCTTATGGCAGAAAGTGAAGAGGAGCTAAAAAGCCTCTTGATGAAAGTGAAAGAGGAGAGTGAAAAAGTTGGCTTAAAGCTCAACATTCAGAAAACGAAGATCATGGCATCCGGTCCCATCACTTCATGGGAAATAGATGGGGAAACAGTGGAAACAGTGTCAGACTTTATTTTTTTGGGCTCCAAAATCACTGCAGATGGTGACTGCAGCCATGAAATTAAAAGACGCTTACTCCTTGGAAGAAAAGTTATGACCAACCTGGATAGTATATTCAAAAGCAGAGACATTACTTTGCCGACTAAGGTCCGTCTAGTCAAGGCTATGGTTTTTCCTGTGGTCATGTATGGATGTGAGAGTTGGACTGTGAAGAAGGCTGAGCACCGAAGAATTGATGCTTTTGAACTGTGGTGTTGGAGAAGACTCTTGAGAGTCCCTTGGACTGCAAGGAGATCCAACCAGTCCATTCTGAAGGAGATCAGCCCTGGGATTTCTTTGGAAGGAATGATGCTAAAGCTGAAACTCCAGTACTTTGGCCACTTCATGCGAAGAGTTGACTCATTGGAAAAGACTCTGATGCTGGGAGGGACTGAGGGCAGGAGGAGAAGGGGATGACAGACGATGAGATGGCTGGATGGCATCACTGACTCAATGGACATGAGTCTGAGTGTACTTCGGGAGTTGGTGATGGACAGGGAGGCCTGGCGTGCTGCAGTTCATGGGGTCGCAAAGAGTCAGACACGACTGAGCAACTGAACTGAACTGAACTGAAACATTGGATTTTTGAGAATGATAGAGAAACTCAACTGGCCAAAGGGGAGTTCAAGTCTGACACACAGCATATCTGCTCTTAAAGTTCTTAAAGTGGTTGCTGTAAGGATCTGAAGAAACTTGTGATATCACATTGAGGCCCAGAAAGAATGACAAAAAATCCTGGCTAGTTCCTTTATATTAAGAAAGAATGATTGAATGTTTTATTATGGTTTTTAAAAAATGCAAGAAATTGTGCTTATAAAACCATAAATATAGGCTTCCCTGGTGGTTCAGTGGTAGAGAATCCACCAGCCAAAGCAGGAGACATGGATTTGATCCCTGAGTTGGGAAGATACCTTGGAGAAGGAAATGGCAACCTACTCTAGTATTCTTGCCTGGAAAATCCCATGGGCAGAACAGGCTAGCAGGCTACAGTCCATGGGATTGCAAAAGAGGCAAACATCACTGAGTGACTAAAACAACAAACAAAGAGGCGTAAATATAAACTAGATATGTGTCAATTCTCACACAGGAGAACCAGAGGGAAAATGCACTGTCATGTAACTATAAAACTAAATCTGAGTTCTGGAAATTATTCTTTAATATGTGTTTAAACTTACTAAGATGAAAGAAAGCAGTTTTTTTTTTTTTTTTAATCTCTGTGCTTTGATTTTCTAGCCTAAAGTGGCAAGTCTGATTTTTCCTTTTTAAGGAGCAAGTTAATTTCTTAAACATGAAAAGGGAAATAAATGTCCTTTGTTGTTAATATCTTGATTATTGTTAGTATCTATTGTTAATACTTGTGTTAATAAGTGTTAATACTTGTTAATACTTGATTCCTCAATATGGCATAAATTTCAGTTCTTCCCAGTTCTCTTTCAATAAAACAATAGCATGGTCACTATCCTCTCTCCAAAACGTTCCCACACATACCTGAAAAATTGAGAAAAGTCACATTTAACCATTTAGCTAGGAGCTGATTCCAGGCTCTGTAGTAAGCTTTGCCTAGTGATGTGTGAGTAGAAAGATCTTAGAAACACTACAGATGTATTAAAAATATAATTGGGCAGCTGGATTGCTTGACCCTGGTGGTTTCAGNGTTCCCACACATACCTGAAAAATTGAGAAAAGTCACATTTAACCATTTAGCTAGGAGCTGATTCCAGGCTCTGTAGTAAGCTTTGCCTAGTGATGTGTGAGTAGAAAGATCTTAGAAACACTACAGATGTATTAAAAATATAATTGGGCAGCTGGATTGCTTGACCCTGGTGGTTTCAGCATATGGCAAATATCCAGGCACTGAAAACAAAGAATGGATACCCTCAATCTTATTCCCCACTTCAACACAAAGCAGGAAACACTGCTTACCATATTATATTATAAGGATTTTAGGATTTTGGTATGTAATACACAAAAAAATCATTTTAAAGCACAATAGAGAGCTAAGAATTTGCCACAAAGTCTGAAAATGATTACAAATCTAATATATATATATATATATTTCTTTAAATTAATTAACATTGTATGTTTTTAAGGGACGGTGAAAACTCCCTTGCCCTCCATGCTGGTTTCTTCTTTCTGAATATTCTATTTTTCAAATTCCTTCCTGTAGTATTTACTGCATATATCTGAACTATGATAAGTTATAGAAAGTAATCCTACTTATAGTAAGATTGGCTTCCAGATTTTATAAAAGTTTCTCACTTATTTTCTCCTCCTATCTTTACAACCATTTTAAAGCTCTTGTTGGTGGGTAAGCAGTGATGAAAGAGAGCAAGCAAGTGACCTCTTGTATATTTCTGGAGAAGTAATTAGTGTGTTAGATCCCCCAGAGACATAGGTGATATATTACAGCTTGTAGGTAGTTTGGCACTGCTGATATTACTCCACCCACACAACTCTAATCAACTTATATATTTTAAAGCAGAGGTAATGCAACAACAGCAGATGGAAGAAAATGTGTTTATAAACAATATATGTATACTTTCAGGTTTGACACAGAAAATCTATAGGAATTCATTACACAGTTAATATCACACTGACAACTGATAGTGGAAGTGGTTAGATTTCAGTAAACCCTTTAATGTATATTTCAGCAAACACTAATAAGGAACTCTAAGTTGGAGTTCACAATAAGAAAATAAATAAATAAATAAATAATGCAAACTAGGCATACTCACCATTTACCTCCCGCTCAGGGAGAAGGCAATGGCACCCCACTCCAGTACTCTCGCCTGGAGAATCCCATGGACAGAGGAGCCTGGTAGGCTGCAGTCCATGGGGTCGCTGAGGGTCGGACACGGCTGAGCGACTTCACTTTCACTTTTCACTTTCATGCATTGGAGAAGGAAATAGCAACCCACTCCAGTGTTCTTGCCTGGAGAATCCCAGGGACGGGGGAGCCTGGTGGGCTGTCGTCTATGGGGTTGCACAGAGTCGGACACGACTGAAGTGACTTAGCAGCAGTAGCAGGGTAGTCAGGCTTGACGTTCTCTCCAGAGACATTAACTGTGGCATAAATGTGACTGGAAAACTAAACTGCAGAGCAGTGTTTGACTTAGAATAGTAAAGGTAGCAGTGTTGGTGCTGCTGCTAAGTCGCTTCAGTTGTGTCTGACACTGTGCGACCCCAGAGATGGCACCCCACCAGGCAAGAGTTCCATGCAAATGTTCCATTTCCTGTTGACAGTGTCAAGCTAAATATTTAATTGATCTCTAAACATATTCAGGTATTTTTGCACCACTGATTGAGAATTTAAAATGAGACTATATTGATTAAAGCACTGAAATAAAAATTTTTCTACCCTTGTCATTACTAAAGTGTTTGATTGTGTGGATCTAAACAAACTGTGCAAAACTCTTACCTACCTTCTGAGAAACCCTTGAACAGGTCAAGAAGCAACAGTTAGAACTGAACATGGAACAATGAACTGGTTTCAAATTGGGAAAGGAGTACATCAAGGCTATATATTGTCACTCTGCTTATTTAATTTATATGCAGAGGACATCATGTGAAAGGTAGGGCTGGATGAATCACAAGCTGGAATCAAGATTCCTTGCAGAAATATCAACAACCTCAGATATGCAGATGATACCACTCTTATGGCAGAAAGTGAAGAGGAAGTAAAGAGCCTCTTGAGGAAAGTGAAAGAGCAGAATGAAAAACCTGGCTTAAAACTCAACATTCAAAAAGTGAAGATCATGGCATCCAGTCCCATCACTTCATGGCAGCAAATAGATGGGGAAACAATGGAAACAGTGACAGACTTTATTTTCTTGGGCTCCAAAATCACTGTAGATGGTGAGTGCAGCCATGAAATTAAAAGATGCTTGCTTCTTGGAAGAAAAGCTCTGACAGACAGTATATTAAAAAAGAAGAGACACTTTGCCAATAAAGGCCCATGTAGTCAAAACTATGTTTTTTCCAGTAGTCATGTACACATCCTGAGTGCTGAAGAATTTATGCTTTCAAACTATGTTGCTGGAGAAGGTTGTCGAGAGTCCCTTGGAAAACAAGGAGATCAAACCAGTCAGTTCTAAAGAAAATCAGCCCTGAATATTCGTTGGAAGGACTGATGCAGAAATTGAAATTTGGCCACCTGATGCAAAGAGCCAACACATTGGAAAAGGCACTGATAGTGGGAAAGATTCAGGACAGGAGAAAAAGGGGACAGCAGAGGATAAGATGGTTGGATGGCACCACGGACTCAATGGACATGAGTTTGAGCAAACTCATGGTGACGATGGTGAAGGACAGGGAAGCCTGGCATGCTGCAGTCCATGAACTAGCAAAGAGTCAGATGTGACTTAGTGATTGAACAGCAAGCCCTGTATGAGCTCTCATAAATATCTTGGTTGAAATCACTTAACATTTTTGTATCTATAGATCCAGAACAATCTCCAAACTGTTAATTGGAAACGATGGATAGCATGTCTGGCCTGGGTAGGGAACAGACATTGAGGTCCTATTCCAAAGAAATGTATTTTTTAACCTATAATAGGAATGGGTGGAGTGATAACCCACTCCCTCACACTGTCTTCTTATCAACTTTCTGGTCTCTAAAGAGTAAATGCAGATACTTAGTTTGTACCAGTACCCATCCAAAGCCTGACTGATATCACTAACTGGTCATAGCACTCTTGACTTTTCAGCTGAGATTTGGTGTCAGAATCCTTGTCAACATATTTCTTTAAGAAAGCAATCTTTTCTAACTTTTAATTTTCTATTGGGGTTTAGCTGACTAACTGTTGTGACAGTTTTAGGTGAACAGTGAAGGGACTCAGCCATACATATACTTCTATCCATTAAGGAGTCAGTCTTAATAGTTCAGAATCACCTCCTGAGATGAAATGTATTTTATCATTGCCATTTCAACTCTAAACAGACAAGCTAGAAACCCATTCCTAACTCCTTTTAGATTGATCTTAGTTTCCTCCAACACATAAGAAAAGCTCATGTAGATTCTAACTTGATCTCTTGATAATAATAAATATATTCCTGTCTTTTTCTCTAGCAGAGGATAGAGTCTAGGTTATCTGCACTTTGACTAACCTTATTTCTCATTCCAGATTATTAGTACCAAAAGAAGTAAGAAAAGCTAATGCTAAAGACCAAAACAGATCCCTTGCTTTATTTTTTTTTTAATTTTAATTTTAATTTTATTTTACTTTACAGTACTGTATTGGTTTTGGCATACATTGATATGAATCCACCACGGGTGTACATGAACTCCCAAACATAAACCTCCCTCCCACCTCCCACCCCACATCATCCCTCCGGATCATCCCCATGCACCAGCCCCAAGCATCCTGTATCCTGCATCAAACATAGACTGGTGATTCGTTTCTTACATGATAGTATACATATTTCAATGCTATTCT
>SJYX01024508.1:238545-301823 GCA_006410675.1 Oreotragus oreotragus
GCAAGGGGGGTGGGGGGCAAGTGGTCAAATCTTTCAGTAAGTAAAGGAAAATGAAGAATTTTATTTTTTAAATGATAAAATATCTTTCCAACTGAGTGATTTAAGTTGATGTCGACATCTACTTGAGATGTGAAAGATATTTTACTTGCTGTATTAATACTCTAAAAATATAAAATTGAAGCTACAGCTTAAAATATGTCTAAAGTTTGAGCCTAAATATGATTCTCCCATCTACTGACCTTTATTTCACCCAACTGAGAAGTGAGCATTCAGGAGTATTTTGGGCCTCTTTTTCACTAGTGACTTGGGCTTGATGATGAAGCAGGCCTGTAGTTAGAGCTTCTGTACTTCCCTCTGGAAAATGTTGCAATACCTACAAAGTTCTACCACTATCTGGGCACACTTATTGCTGTTTCAAACTTCATAGATTTCTCTCTCTAATTTTCTTCATTCTTTATAAAAGACACTCTGCACCCTCTGTGCAGGCCAGCATCTGTGTCTGTCAATCAGATCTCTGTCCCATTGTGTCATCTTTTAAGGTCACAGGTGAAAAATAATGTCACAATAATGTGTTTTGCACACTGCAGTTAGGCACTGAGTTCATTGAGCTGAATTTGTATAAAAACAAAAACAAGCAAATAAAAATGAACTCACATAAAAATTGATTCATCTTAGTGCAAAAGTCACCTGGTCATGAATGCTAATTAACTGTATTGTGTGAAGTGATATAAATCCTTAGAAGTTGAATAAGGAGAGTGTTAATTAGTATGAAAATGAAAGACATTTTCTGAACATGTAATATTAAAGAAAGTAAAGGTGAAAAGGGTTTGTTGGAATGGAATACCATAAAATTAATTGACAAAGTCAAAGAACAAGACAGCATTTTATAGTTGTGACTGTTAATCCATTAAAAACATTTGTAAACCTGTGCTAACTGAAAAAAGAAAAAAGCACAACACAAGAGGTGAGTTAAGTTTTACTTGGAGCAAAATGAGGATAATAGCCTAGGAGACAGCTTCTCAGACAGTTCTGAGGAACTACCCCAAAGAGGTAGTGAGGAAGGTCAGCATATATGTGATTTTGCTAAACGGGGATACGTGAAACCAAGCACACATTTCGGCAGAAGTTTGTCGCTAATCACAGGTAGAAGATGTCTCTGTTAATGACATTAGTGCTTTGCTAGTATGAGAAGATAGAAGAATTTGGATTCATATCTAACTAACTGAAGAGCTTTTCTGCCAGTCTTTTCCAGGGCACTGAGTGAAAACTTGTTGATCTCCTTCCTGAACTCCTTCAGGGTATGTTGGAGGTTAGAGACTAAAGTGGATAGTGACTTAATTTTTGAAGAGGCAGATGGCAAGTGTAAAACTTTAGTTGGCACTTAAAATCTAAGAAGAGAGTCAAAGACAGTTAAGAGAAGCAAAAACAAAATTAGCTGTTGAGGAAGGGAATGAGGTTTATTTAGGTGAGAGCAAGATGGATTATTTGCTTGAGTATTCCCTGAAGAAGGGAAAGGTAGTACTCTAGAAACCATAGTGAATTCTCCTTAGGGGAAAGTGAGATGTTAAAAGGCTTTACCATCATGCCAGAGAAGATAATTAAGAAATTACAGCTATTAAATTTGACAGAGCATTAGTTTAAATGTGTTACTCACTAGAATTCTGAAAGAGGTAACAAATGGTACAATTTTTAGTGAATACTTTTTATAAATCTTTGAGGACAACATCTCACCAGATGGCTGAAGGGTGAGAATGTATTTCTATATTTAAGAAAAGAACACACACACACACACACACACACACACACACACACACAGGAGCCTGGGGCGGGGGGGAACTTGCCAGGAAAGCCTGAAGCTTTATACGTCTTTTCCTCTTTTATATGCAATTACTGTAGTGTGCTTATAGATATTAACCCACCAATCATCAAAAGACCTTGCAAAAGTAGGCAGCAAGTATCATTTCAGAATCTCCTACCTTGATTTAGGGTATTAAAACAGAAACAAAAAGAAGTCACCTTGAAAACTGGTAGAAAGATCCAGCCTAGGATCTACGTAACTGACAATTACCAAACAGTTGGTAATGCATAATTTAGTAATACCAGAGTCAACTTCGAACACTGTCCTTATCACCTTGCTATAAAATCTTTAAATGGATCAGTGCTGCATTTTTAAAAAGCATAAAATATTGCTACACTGAATAATAATTTAACATAATAATCACATAATGCTTATCACCTACTTTCCAAATTCTACATGTTTTACAGTTCTCTCTAATCCTGATAGTATCCATATGAGTTATTGTTGTTTGGAATGAAGAACTTTTAATGTAATAGCTCTATTCATTGCATCAGAAATCCAAAACACTTTGTTTCTAAAGATTAGCAGATACTTGGTGCCATCCTTGGCACTCGTTTTCATCAAATATTCTTATTTCATGGTCTTGGAGGTGGATAACTTAGAGTAGTGATAGCAAATGATGGTCACAGTAAATCTTAGCATAAGGATTAAACTCCTTAAGAATCTTCCTCTTACTGACACTGGCTGTGTCCTATGTGTAGGTTCTTAGGCTGGATTAAAGATTCCCTGGGATAGGATCCTGGTTTGATTATCTCTGTGTTCTATCACAATAATAATGCACTTAGTCTCTGTTAACTCACTGTTGGGTGAAGGAATGTGTGAATATAGTGTTCCTCCAATAAAGATTTTTTCTGAAACTGTCCACGGAGAAGTTTGACATTCCTTTTATGTATTTCCAAATTGGTGTCTATTGCAGAATATACAAACTTCTTTGTAATCTGCTACTTTTAAATCTGGTGTTTTCACACCAGATATAGTAACTGCTACTTTGCAGTATTTAATAGCAATATTTCTACTCATTCTGGCCTAGCTACTTTGCTAATAATTATATATTCAATGCCAAACACACAGGAGATGCTCAGCAAATGTCTGCTGAATGAACAAATCTATGTGATCTCCTCCTTCATCTCTATCTGCTTATATACATCAGTAAACAAAACAATAATGGACATGTTCAAATACTTGAAAATTCTAATATTGCTTGAGATATGCAGCTATTATATATTTATTTAGTGATATTTGTGATTTTATTTTAACTCTACCTCTCAAATATACTGCCACACTTTTTCCTGTGAGTATTCCTGTGATTTTTATATCAGCATGAGATTCATATAATTCATGAGTTCATAAAGAACTCAGAGTGAATTAGTAGAAAGAACACTGTGGATTTGTATTTAGGAGACCAATATTCTTAACTAGGGTTTCCTTTGAAGAAATAAGTTAAACTCTCTGAGCTGAATAGTGTCATCTATAAAGCGGTAGGATTAGACAGGATGATATCTAAAATAATCTAACCCTGATAACTCTAAATGTCATTTTTTTCTAAAACAAATAAACAGGATAAACATTTATTGATTAATGTACAGTAGCAGTGTACTGAGAGAGAGAACATTCAGAGAGTCATAGTCATTGTTGGGGTCTATATGTTTAGGGCAGTGTTGTCTAATATAGCTTTCTGTGATGATAGAAATGGTCTATAATCTGTGCTGTCCAATACAACAAACAATAAGCACATATGACAATGGAGTACTTGAAAGGGGACTAGTATAACTGAAGAATTATATTTATTTTAATAAATTTAAATTTAATAGCTACATGTGGCTATATAGGACAGTGTCAGTTCAGAGAGACAAGATTCATGAATGAAAAATGGACACTTTAGTAAAGTTGAAAACAGAAGTATAATACAGGACAAAAGATTAAATTTGAAGAAGATATACTTTTAAAGAAGTATATCAAGCTTATAAATAAATAAAATAGATCAAAATGCATATAATATACACTGAAATTAGTTAAGTACTCAAAAGTTTATGCAAGAATCTTTTTAGTAATGTAGAAATGATCTTAGGTAAGGAATTCTTCTAGAGCATCTAAATATGTTTATAATAAAGATTTTTAGCTAAAATTTAGGAAATGCTGAGGAACATAGCAAACATAATAATGTTATGTATAATCAGTTTATGGTATTTCAATGACTGTTATCACCCCATATAACAGTAATGAGTATAGGGATAGAAAACAATAAACTTTAGAATCAAAACCAGAGTACAATATTGATTCTCGCTTTCGAAATGACAGGGGAAATGATTATGCAAGTGTACTAATTCTTTAAAATACTCACTATTCAATACCTTGGCAAAGTAGAGTCAGAAGTCCTTATTTAGAAACTTAAAGGAAAAAACAGGAGATGAATCATCAGAACGTGGATTCTAAATCAATCCAAGTTATTTTGGTAGATTATAATGAAAGTGAAGGCATGTTTGGAGTAGTATACTATGTACATTTCAGATCACTATATTACTCTGTTGAAAGAATATCATTAAAATTAAACAGGTAGAATGGAAGACAACCAGATAAACTTAAGATTGAAGAGGCTAGAGCATTATTGATGGAGAATGATTATCCATCTTAGCAAATGTGGCCTTAAGAGAGATGACTAAGAAAACTGCAAGCAGTTTAATAGGGATTGTAAGGAAAGGCTGGATTGCAGATGACCTGAAATAGAAAAAAAGGAAATGCAAAATAGGAAACACTTTCTCATAGTGAGACTCAATTAGAAAAATGGAAAAGCTAGCTAAAGAAGGTGGCTGAATTATTATACTATTAATAAATATATTAAAATGGAATAAATTATAAAATTAACCCTTCCATTGGTAAAACTTTGCCAAAAAACCTAACACCATAATATTGCTAACAATAAATTGAGATAAGATATAGGCTATATCATTAAAAGAACTAAGTTGTGATGTAATTATGCCTTATACATTTGAAGGGTAAATACCAAGATATATAATATAGTATAGCTGGCACTGACATTGGAGTAGGAAAGACATATGTGAATGCCATTACTAATGTTCCAAGTAGAGTCAGATTGGTTTATCTTCCTGAATCTGAATCACCAAAATTGAAGTGAATTCAATGAGACCTACTTAAGGAAGCTGTTTTGATGTTTAATAAAATAATATGTAGAAAATGGTTAGCACTGTGTCTGGGCAATTTTTGTTCCTTATAAACATAGTCTCAATTTACTCAACTGTAATATACATATACATACATGTCATAATAATTCCTTCTAATATTTATCAAGCATTAGCCTGTGAGAGGTGTTCTCCTATGTACCATTACCAGCTGTATAAATAGAGGAAAGAGGCTACATTCTTTGCCCTCAAGGAATCATAATCTAATCAGTAAAAAAGAACTCATAAACAATAGTTACATAAGTTAAACCATGAGAAGTGTTCTAAATAGCTACAAACAAGTGATTTAGGAAAAAAGAAAGGCAGGATCGGAAGGGGATGAGCAGGATAGCAATCTTTGTAGAGTAGGATGAACTATTTTATCTTGGTGCTCATGTGTTCTTGTCAAATCATTAATTTTATTTTATTTAAAAAATTTAATTGGAAGAAAATTGCAAGGTTTGTTGATTTCTGCCATACAACAGTGCAGATCAGCCATAATTGTACATATATCAATTCCCTCTTGAGCCTCCCTCCCCTCCCCTCATACCATGCATCTAGGTCATCACAGAGTGCCAAGCCGGGCTCCCTATGTTACATAGCAACTTCTCAGTTACCTATTTTACACATGGTATTGTATATATGTCCATGCTACTTTCTCTGTTCATTCCACTCTTTTTTCCTCCACTGTGTCCATAAGTCCTTTCTCTATATCTGTGTCTCCATTCCTTTCCTGCAAATAGGTTCATCAATACCATTTTTTTTCTAGATTCCATGTATGTTAAAATATGTGTTAATATGTTATATTTGTTTTTCTCTTTCTGATTTACTTTACTCTGTATAACAGGCATTAGGTCCATCAACCTCACTAGACCTGTCTCAAATTGATTCTCTTTTTTTAGCTGAGTAGTATACCATTGGACTTCCCTGGTGGCTCAGATGGTAAAGCATCTGCATACAATGAGGGAAACCTGGGTTTGATCCCTCAGTCGGGAAGATTCCCTGGAGAAGGAAATGGCAACCCACTCCAATACTCTTGCCAGGAAAATCTCATGGATGGAGGAGCTTGGTGCAGGCTACTATCCATGGGGTTATAAAGAGTCGGGCACGACTGAGTAACTTCACTTTAAAGAGATGGCATGTGCACACATGCACACACACACACAGCTTGAAATGCAACAGCATCAATATATCATTGCACATATGTACCAGATCTTCTTTTTCCATTCATCTGTTGATGGACGTCAAGGTTACTTCCATATCCTGACTGTTGTAAACAGAGCTGTGATGAACATTGGGGTACATGTGTTTTTTTTTTTCAATTATGGTTCCCTCAGTTTATTAATTCAGATAATCACGATGATGTGATCACTCACCTAGAGCCAAACATCCTGGAATGTGAAGTCAAGTGGGCCTTAGGAAGCATCACATGAATAAAGCTAGTGGAGGTGATGAAATTCCAGTTAAGCTATTTCAAATCCTAAAAGATGATGCTGTTACAGTGCTGCACTCAATATGACAGAAAATGTGGAAAACTCAGCAGTGGCCACAGGACTGAAAAAGGTCAGTTTTCATTCCAATCCCAAAGAAAGGCAATACTCAAACTACTGCACAATTGCACTCATCTCATATGCTGGTAAAGTAATGATCATAATTCTCCAAGCCAGATTTCAATAGTGTGTGAATCATTAAATTTCAGATGTTCAAGCTGAATTTAGAAAAGGCAGCAGAACCAGAGGCCAAATTGCCAACATCCACTGTATCATCAAAGAAGCAAGAGAGTTCCAGAAAAACATCTACTTCTGCTTTACTGACTATGTCAAAGCCTTTGACTGTGTGGATCACAACAAACTGTGGAAAATTCTTGAAGAGATGGGAATACCAGATAACCTGACCTGCCATTTGAGAAATCCGTGTGCAGGTCAGGAAGCAACAGTTAGAACTGGACGTGGAACAACAGACTAGTTCCAAATAGGAAAAGAGTACATCAAGGCTATGTATTGTCACCCTGTTTATTTAATTTTTATGCAGAGTTCAGTTCAGTTCAGTCGCTCAGCCGTGTCTGACTCTTAGTGACCTCATGGACTGCAGCCTACTAGGCTCCTCTGTTCATGGGATTTTCCAGGCAAGAATACTGGAGTGGGTTGCCGTTGCCTTCTCCGTATGACCAACCTAGACAGCCTATTAAAAAGCAGAGACATTACTTTGCCAGCAAAGGTCCATCTCCTCAAGGCTATGGTTTTTCCAGTAGTTGTGTGTGGATGTGAGAGTTGGACTATAAAGAAAACTGAGTGCCAAATAACTGATGCTTTTGAATTGGGGTGTTGGAGAAGACTCTTGAGATTCCCTTGGACTGCAAGGAGATCCAACCAGTCCATCCTAAATGAGATGGGAGTTGGTGATGGATAGGGAAGGCTGGTGTGCTGCAGTCCATGAGGTTGCGAAGAGTCAAACACAACTGAGTGACTGAACTGAAGAGTTTATTTATTATTATTATTTATTTCTTTAACAAATATTTATTTAGCACCTAAGTATTCTAGGCTCTGAAATACAGTGATGAAAGAGGCACAGTGTTGCTTGCTTTCACTGAGTCTACAATTTAGTCTACAGTGAATTGGAGAGCTGTGCCATTCTTCACTTCAAATTTGTTCCTATGGGGTGAATGGGATCAGGGTGAATCTCATGGCATGGGACCCAAGTCATACAATGTTTAGATTAAAAGAAGTTTCAAAAGAAAGTCAGAAGGGTAAAAACTTCTGTAAAAAGCAATATACATATTAAAGGGTATATTTGTAGAAACAGGAAAGATCAGTCCTTTCTTTTTGGGCTACTATAGTAACACTAGAAAGAATGCTGGGCATGAGAGAAGAGCTTGGCTTTATATGAAGATAAATCTAGTTTTCTTTTTAAATATCAGTGGAAAGAGTCAGCTTTTTCTCTCATCTGTTGCCCTCATGGTTCAGGACTAATCTTTTACACTTCAGTACCAAATAAATATTTATTTAATGAATTAAATAAATAAATGAATATTCTTTGAGTTAAAACATTTATATTTTATTATGAAATATAATTTCTGGTAATTTATACTTATATAATTATTCTTTTTGTTGAGGCTAAGATTTAAGTTGCCCTCCACACAAATCTGATATTCATGTGGAAATTCAGTTACATTACTGCAAAACATAATGAAACATTGAGCTTACATTATATTTCTCTTTTCTCCAGACACCCTGTTAACCTCTACCATCGCCTAACTGAATCATTTATGTCAAAAGATGTTATTTCATGAATATGAGAAAATGCTTTCTCTCTCTTTTTTTTTTTTTTTGGAAAATGCTTTGCCATTTGCAGTTTCAATGTCCTTCTTAGTCTTTTTGCCCAGGAAGCCATGAAAAGCAGATACTGCTAACAGCCATTAGAATTACCTAGTTCAGTTAAGGCTATATAGGTACTTAGCCAGATTTATCTGAAGATGGCTGCATTTAACAAACCTCTCAATTATAAGTTAGATGATCTATCTACCCAAACTGTGAAATAGTCTAATAAATTGCTGGTGCATTAAACTAATCAAAACTTAGAAGCTTTTGCACAGCAAAGGAACAAAACAAAAATGCAACCTGCTGAATGGGAGAAGATATTCAGAAATGATATGTCTGATAAGACATTAATATCCAAAATATACAAAGAATGCCTGTAACTCAATATATATTAAAAAAACAATAACCCTCAAACAACCTGATTAAAAAGGGGAAAGTGGACTTGGATAGGCATTTTTCCAAAGAAGACATATAGTGCCCAACAGGCACATGAAAAGATCCTTTACATCACTAATCATCAGGAAAATGGCAAATCACAACATTGAGATATCCCTTCATACCTGTCAGAATGGCAATCATCAAAAAGATAAGAAATAACAAGTGTCATTGGGACTATGGAGAAAAGGGAACCATAGTACATTGTTTTGGAAATGCAATGGGAAACAGTACGGAGTTTCCTTAAAAATTAAAAAGAGAACTGTGTTATATGACACAGCAATTCCACTCTAGGTATACATACAAGGAAAATAAAAATACTAGTTCAAAATATATACAAAGCCTATTGTTCATAGATGTATACTTGACTTGTATACAATAGTCAAGATATGGAAGTAACCAAGTATCCATTGATAGATTAAAGAAGATGTGATATATTACTCAGCCTTAAAAAGGCTGACTTTTATGGATGGACCTGGAGGATATTATATGTACTGTAATCAGTCAGTTCAGTCGCTCAGTCATGTCCGACTCTTTGCGACCCCATGAATCACAGCACGCCAGGCTTCTCTATCCATCATCAACTCCCAGAGTTTACCCAAACTCATGTCAATCGAGTTGGTGACGCCATCCAGCCATCTCATTCTCTGTCATCCCCTTCTCCTCCTGCCCCCAATCCCTCCCAGCATCAGGGTATTTTTCAGTGAGTCAACTCTTCACATCAGGTGGCCAAAGTATTGGAGTTTCAGCTTCAGCATCAGTCCTTCCAATGAACACCCAGGACTGATCTCCTTTAGGATGGACCAGTTAGATCTCCTTGCAGTCCAAGGGACTCTCAAGAGTCTTCTCCAACAACACAGTTCAAAAGCTTCAATTCTTCAGTGCTCAGCTTTCTTCACAGTCCAACTCTCACATCCATACATGACCATAGGAAAAACCATAGCCTTGACTAGATGGACTTTTGTTGGCAAAGTAATGTCTCTGTACTGAAATAAGTCGTACCAAAAAAGAGAAATACTGTATGTTTTTTGCTTATATGTTATATCTAAAGAGTAAAAAGAATAAATATAACAAAAGAGAAACAGACTCACAGATACAGAGAACAATCTCATGGTTACCAGTAGGGACAAGGGTAGGGAGAAGGGCAAGATATGAAAAGGGCATTCAGAAGTACAAACTACTATGTATAAAATAAATAAATGCAAGATGTAAAGTACACGATGAAGGGTAAAACCAATATTTCATAATAACTTTATATGGAGTATAATCTATAAAAATAGCGGCTCACTCTGTTGTACACTTGAAACTAAGTAATATAATGTTGTAAGGCAACTATATGTCAATTTATATATATGTGTGTGTGTGTGTGTGTGTATGTATTTGTAACAGATATGGAGAACATTATCACATTCAACAAATGATCAAGAGGGTTGATATTATATTTAAAAAGAGCCAGAAGTCAGATACAGAAATACTAATATTCAGGTCTAATCCTGATTGAGAGTATGTTAATTTAAATAGCATATTTTTAAGATTGCTAACTTAAAATGGTGTTGGAGAAGACTCATGAGAGTCCCTTGGACTGCAAGGAGATCCAACCAATCCATTCTAAAGATCAGTCCTGGGTGTTCTTCAGAAGGAATGATGCTAAAGCTGAAACTCCAGTATTTGGCCACCTCATGCGAAGAGTTGACTCATTGGAAAAGACTCTGATGCTGGGAGGGATTGAGGGCAGGAGGAGAAGGAGATGACGGAGGATGAGATGGCTGGATGGCATCACTGACTCGATGGACGTGAGTCTGAGTGAACTTCGGGAGTTGGTGATGGACAGGGAGGCCTGGAGTGCTGCATTTCATTGGGTTGCAAAGAGTCGGACACGACTGAGCAACTGAACTGAACTGAACTGAAGACTGCTAATTGATTTACTGGTTATCCTCCATAATCTAGATCAGTTTTTTTTTCCTTCTTTTTAGGAGAGTCAACACACATTCTTAGAATTTTCCTTAACACAGGACTATAGCACGTATAACTTGCTTGATTCCTCTTTCCTTCTCTCTCTCTTTGGTACTTTCTAATTAGCTTTAGAATAAAATTAAGAGTTTTGCCTGTCTTTTTGTCACTTTTAGAAAAAGAAAATGAGATTCAAACTCAACTTTGGTTTAGTTAGGTTCATATATCCTGGTAAGAAAGCAATGCAAAATTTTAAGCACTTTGTGATTTGTTTGGTATCATTTGTTCAATATTTTTGAAAAGACAGTCAGATAATGCTATGGAAGACAATGAAGGACTAAACATATTGGAAATAATTCTAGGTTTCAAATAACGTCTTTCTCTTCTACCTATGATTAGTTGTCAGATCTTAAGAAAATCTCTTAAACAATGAAACCAGGGATAATTTAATATCCCAACTTCAAAATGTGCTTGAATAATGAATGGTTTAGAATGAATTTTTTTTTTTCCTTCTTTTTAGGAGAGTCAACACACATTCTTAGAATTTTCCTTAACACAGGACTATAGCACGTATAACTTGCTTGATTCCTCTTTCCTTCTCTCTCTCTTTGGTACTTTCTAATTAGCTTTAGAATAAAATTAAGAGTTTTGCCTGTCTTTTTGTCACTTTTAGAAAAAGAAAATGAGATTCAAACTCAACTTTGGTTTAGTTAGGTTCATATATCCTGGTAAGAAAGCAATGCAAAATTTTAAGCACTTTGTGATTTGTTTGGTATCATTTGTTCAATATTTTTGAAAAGACAGTCAGATAATGCTATGGAAGACAATGAAGGACTAAACATATTGGAAATAATTCTAGGTTTCAAATAACGTCTTTCTCTTCTACCTATGATTAGTTGTCAGGTCTTAAGAAAATCTCTTAAACAATGAAACCAGGGATAATTTAATATCCCAACTTCAAAATGTGCTTGAATAATGAATGGTTTAGAATGAATTTGAAGCACAATAAAATTTTTGTGTTTTAGAGACTCAGGTTCTAGCTTCAGTTTTGCTCATAGACTGTCTCTCTGGGCGAGTCACTTTTGTTGATTCTTTTGTTGTCCATCTGTCACACGGTGAATGACCTGCCTTATTCCTTGGCAAAAGGGATAAATAAACATTTCCTAGGTTTTTCAAATGCCAATTTGATCCAAATGTTGAATGCATATGAAAACAAACACAGTAAAACAAAAGAGAAAGGCTTTGTCATCCCGACAGCTGGGAAACACAAAGCACTGAAATACTGTTTGTTCCACACATAGTGTTAAATGCTGTAGCTGATTTTTATTCATTGCGTAGTTGCTTTTGTTGGCATTTTAAACCTCCTTTTATTATTTTTTTTAGTAAGTGGTTTTTTTGTGTGTGTTAAAATCGCTAAGAGAGCATCAGTGGAGTGTTCACTTTTGATCCCTTTTACCTGTAGTGGTGATATGTTTGCACTGAACTAGTGAACTATCCACTGATCCCTATTGGGATTGAAATCTTTCTGAGACAGCTGGCCAGGGTTACTGAAAGCACAATATGTGAGTGAAGAACAGATGTCTTCTTCATTTGAAGTTAACCAGTCTGTTAGGATTCAACCTTTGACCTTATCTTTATGAGTATTTAGAACTAGTCAAAGTAACTGGTCCCATTTTCCTCCTCTCATAGCTTTTAGGGAATTGTCTCAGAGAAAGAATAGTAGGTAACAGGTATTCTGATCTCTACTTAGAAGCCATTAGTTGTCTCAGTTTCACTTTTCCTAAGTTTTGAGAACAAATAATCTAGAGAAAAATTTTAATATTGGGACATTATCAGTTATCTTGTACTATGGTTTGCCTGGTTAGGATTATTTTCATTTAAACTTTTTATCAGTTCAATTCAGTCTCTTAGTCATGTCCAACTCTTTGCAACCCCATGAAATGCAGCACAGCAGGCCTCCCTGTCCATCACCAACTCCTGGAGTTCATCCAAACCCATGTCCATTAAGTCGGTAATGCCATCCAACCATCTCATCTTCTGTTGTCCCCTTCTCCTCCTGCCCTCTGTCTTTCCCAGCATCAGGGTCTTTTCAAATGAGTCAGCTCTTTGCATCAGGTGGCAAAAGTATTGGAGTTTNGGGAGTTGGTGATGGATAGGGAAGGCTGGTGTGCTGCAGTCCATGAGGTTGCGAAGAGTCAAACACAACTGAGTGACTGAACTGAAGAGTTTATTTATTATTATTATTTATTTCTTTAACAAATATTTATTTAGCACCTAAGTATTCTAGGCTCTGAAATACAGTGATGAAAGAGGCACAGTGTTGCTTGCTTTCACTGAGTCTACAATTTAGTCTACAGTGAATTGGAGAGCTGTGCCATTCTTCACTTCAAATTTGTTCCTATGGGGTGAATGGGATCAGGGTGAATCTCATGGCATGGGACCCAAGTCATACAATGTTTAGATTAAAAGAAGTTTCAAAAGAAAGTCAGAAGGGTAAAAACTTCTGTAAAAAGCAATATACATATTAAAGGGTATATTTGTAGAAACAGGAAAGATCAGTCCTTTCTTTTTGGGCTACTATAGTAACACTAGAAAGAATGCTGGGCATGAGAGAAGAGCTTGGCTTTATATGAAGATAAATCTAGTTTTCTTTTTAAATATCAGTGGAAAGAGTCAGCTTTTTCTCTCATCTGTTGCCCTCATGGTTCAGGACTAATCTTTTACACTTCAGTACCAAATAAATATTTATTTAATGAATTAAATAAATAAATGAATATTCTTTGAGTTAAAACATTTATATTTTATTATGAAATATAATTTCTGGTAATTTATACTTATATAATTATTCTTTTTGTTGAGGCTAAGATTTAAGTTGCCCTCCACACAAATCTGATATTCATGTGGAAATTCAGTTACATTACTGCAAAACATAATGAAACATTGAGCTTACATTATATTTCTCTTTTCTCCAGACACCCTGTTAACCTCTACCATCGCCTAACTGAATCATTTATGTCAAAAGATGTTATTTCATGAATATGAGAAAATGCTTTCTCTCTCTTTTTTTTTTTTTTTGGAAAATGCTTTGCCATTTGCAGTTTCAATGTCCTTCTTAGTCTTTTTGCCCAGGAAGCCATGAAAAGCAGATACTGCTAACAGCCATTAGAATTACCTAGTTCAGTTAAGGCTATATAGGTACTTAGCCAGATTTATCTGAAGATGGCTGCATTTAACAAACCTCTCAATTATAAGTTAGATGATCTATCTACCCAAACTGTGAAATAGTCTAATAAATTGCTGGTGCATTAAACTAATCAAAACTTAGAAGCTTTTGCACAGCAAAGGAACAAAACAAAAATGCAACCTGCTGAATGGGAGAAGATATTCAGAAATGATATGTCTGATAAGACATTAATATCCAAAATATACAAAGAATGCCTGTAACTCAATATATATTAAAAAAACAATAACCCTCAAACAACCTGATTAAAAAGGGGAAAGTGGACTTGGATAGGCATTTTTCCAAAGAAGACATATAGTGCCCAACAGGCACATGAAAAGATCCTTTACATCACTAATCATCAGGAAAATGGCAAATCACAACATTGAGATATCCCTTCATACCTGTCAGAATGGCAATCATCAAAAAGATAAGAAATAACAAGTGTCATTGGGACTATGGAGAAAAGGGAACCATAGTACATTGTTTTGGAAATGCAATGGGAAACAGTACGGAGTTTCCTTAAAAATTAAAAAGAGAACTGTGTTATATGACACAGCAATTCCACTCTAGGTATACATACAAGGAAAATAAAAATACTAGTTCAAAATATATACAAAGCCTATTGTTCATAGATGTATACTTGACTTGTATACAATAGTCAAGATATGGAAGTAACCAAGTATCCATTGATAGATTAAAGAAGATGTGATATATTACTCAGCCTTAAAAAGGCTGACTTTTATGGATGGACCTGGAGGATATTATATGTACTGTAATCAGTCAGTTCAGTCGCTCAGTCATGTCCGACTCTTTGCGACCCCATGAATCACAGCACGCCAGGCTTCTCTATCCATCATCAACTCCCAGAGTTTACCCAAACTCATGTCAATCGAGTTGGTGACGCCATCCAGCCATCTCATTCTCTGTCATCCCCTTCTCCTCCTGCCCCCAATCCCTCCCAGCATCAGGGTATTTTTCAGTGAGTCAACTCTTCACATCAGGTGGCCAAAGTATTGGAGTTTCAGCTTCAGCATCAGTCCTTCCAATGAACACCCAGGACTGATCTCCTTTAGGATGGACCAGTTAGATCTCCTTGCAGTCCAAGGGACTCTCAAGAGTCTTCTCCAACAACACAGTTCAAAAGCTTCAATTCTTCAGTGCTCAGCTTTCTTCACAGTCCAACTCTCACATCCATACATGACCATAGGAAAAACCATAGCCTTGACTAGATGGACTTTTGTTGGCAAAGTAATGTCTCTGTACTGAAATAAGTCGTACCAAAAAAGAGAAATACTGTATGTTTTTTGCTTATATGTTATATCTAAAGAGTAAAAAGAATAAATATAACAAAAGAGAAACAGACTCACAGATACAGAGAACAAACTCATGGTTACCAGTAGGGACAAGGGTAGGGAGAAGGGCAAGATATGAAAAGGGCATNTATAGAATTATCACACACTGCCCTGAAGGGTCAGTCTAAAACTGATCTTACCAAAACATCCTTCTGCACCTGTCTCTTATACACATCTAGATGTGTATAAGAGACAGCTCTGTACTGAAATAAGTCGTACCAAAAAAGAGAAATACTGTATGTTTTTTGCTTATATGTTATATCTAAAGAGTAAAAAGAATAAATATAACAAAAGAGAAACAGACTCACAGATACAGAGAACAAACTCATGGTTACCAGTAGGGACAAGGGTAGGGAGAAGGGCAAGATATGAAAAGGGCATTCAGAAGTACAAACTACTATGTATAAAATAAATAAATGCAAGATGTAAAGTACACGATGAAGGGTAAAACCAATATTTCATAATAACTTTATATGGAGTATAATCTATAAAAATAGCGGCTCACTCTGTTGTACACTTGAAACTAAGTAATATAATGTTGTAAGGCAACTATATGTCAATTTATATATATGTGTGTGTGTGTGTGTGTGTGTATGTATTTGTAACAGATATGGAGAACATTATCACATTCAACAAATGATCAAGAGGGTTGATATTATATTTTAAAAGAGCCAGAAGTCAGATACAGAAATACTAATATTCAGGTCTAATCCTGATTGAGAGTATGTTAATTTAAATAGCATATTTTTAAGATTGCTAACTTAAAATGGTGTTGGAGAAGACTCATGAGAGTCCCTTGGACTGCAAGGAGATCCAACCAATCCATTCTAAAGATCAGTCCTGGGTGTTCTTCAGAAGGAATGATGCTAAAGCTGAAACTCCAGTATTTGGCCACCTCATGCGAAGAGTTGACTCATTGGAAAAGACTCTGATGCTGGGAGGGATTGAGGGCAGGAGGAGAAGGAGATGACGGAGGATGAGATGGCTGGATGGCATCACTGACTCGATGGACGTGAGTCTGAGTGAACTTCGGGAGTTGGTGATGGACAGGGAGGCCTGGAGTGCTGCATTTCATTGGGTTGCAAAGAGTCGGACACGACTGAGCAACTGAACTGAACTGAACTGAAGACTGCTAATTGATTTACTGGTTATCCTCCATAATCTAGATCAGTTTTTTTTTCCTTCTTTTTAGGAGAGTCAACACACATTCTTAGAATTTTCCTTAACACAGGACTATAGCACGTATAACTTGCTTGATTCCTCTTTCCTTCTCTCTCTCTTTGGTACTTTCTAATTAGCTTTAGAATAAAATTAAGAGTTTTGCCTGTCTTTTTGTCACTTTTAGAAAAAGAAAATGAGATTCAAACTCAACTTTGGTTTAGTTAGGTTCATATATCCTGGTAAGAAAGCAATGCAAAATTTTAAGCACTTTGTGATTTGTTTGGTATCATTTGTTCAATATTTTTGAAAAGACAGTCAGATAATGCTATGGAAGACAATGAAGGACTAAACATATTGGAAATAATTCTAGGTTTCAAATAACGTCTTTCTCTTCTACCTATGATTAGTTGTCAGATCTTAAGAAAATCTCTTAAACAATGAAACCAGGGATAATTTAATATCCCAACTTCAAAATGTGCTTGAATAATGAATGGTTTAGAATGAATTCGAAGCACAATAAAAATTTTGTGTTTTAGAGACTCAGGTTCTAGCTTCAGTTTTGCTCATAGACTGTCTCTCTGGGCGAGTCACTTTTGTTGATTCTTTTGTTGTCCATCTGTCACACGGTGAATGACCTGCCTTATTCCTTGGCAAAAGGGATAAATAAACATTTCCTAGGTTTTTCAAATGCCAATTTGATCCAAATGTTGAATGCATATGAAAACAAACACAGTAAAACAAAAGAGAAAGGCTTTGTCATCCCGACAGCTGGGAAACACAAAGCACTGAAATACTGTTTGTTCCACACATAGTGTTAAATGCTGTAGCTGATTTTTATTCATTGCGTAGTTGCTTTTGTTGGCATTTTAAACCTCCTTTTATTATTTTTTTTAGTAAGTGTTTTTTTTGTGTGTGTTAAAATCGCTAAGAGAGCATCAGTGGAGTGTTCACTTTTGATCCCTTTTACCTGTAGTGGTGATATGTTTGCACTGAACTAGTGAACTATCCACTGATCCCTATTGGGATTGAAATCTTTCTGAGACAGCTGGCCAGGGTTACTGAAAGCACAATATGTGAGTGAAGAACAGATGTCTTCTTCATTTGAAGTTAACCAGTCTGTTAGGATTCAACCTTTGACCTTATCTTTATGAGTATTTAGAACTAGTCAAAGTAACTGGTCCCATTTTCCTCCTCTCATAGCTTTTAGGGAATTGTCTCAGAGAAAGAATAGTAGGTAACAGGTATTCTGATCTCTACTTAGAAGCCATTAGTTGTCTCAGTTTCACTTTTCCTAAGTTTTGAGAACAAATAATCTAGAGAAAAATTTTAATATTGGGACATTATCAGTTATCTTGTACTATGGTTTGCCTGGTTAGGATTATTTTCATTTAAACTTTTTATCAGTTCAATTCAGTCTCTTAGTCATGTCCAACTCTTTGCAACCCCATGAAATGCAGCACAGCAGGCCTCCCTGTCCATCACCAACTCCTGGAGTTCATCCAAACCCATGTCCATTAAGTCGGTAATGCCATCCAACCATCTCATCTTCTGTTGTCCCCTTCTCCTCGTGCCCTCTGTCTTTCCCAGCATCAGGGTCTTTTCAAATGAGTCAGCTCTTTGCATCAGGTGGCAAAAGTATTGGAGTTTCAGCTTCAGCATCAGTCCTTTCAATGAGTATTAGACACTGATTTCCTTTAGTATAGACTGCATCGATCTCCTTGCAGTCCAAGGGACTCTCAAGAATCTTCTCCAACACCACAGTTCAAAAGTATCAATTCTTCAGTGCTCAGCTTTCTTTATAGTCCTACTCTCACATCCATACATGATTACTGGAAAAACCATAGCTCTGACCAGACAGACCTTTGTCAGCAAAGTAAAGTCTCTGCTTTTTAATACGCTGTCTAGGTTGGTCATAACTTTCCTTTCAAGGAGTGAAAGTGAAAGGGAAATATCTCAGTCATGTCTGAATCTTTGTGCCGCCATGGATTGTAGCCTACCAGGCTCCTCCCTCCATGGGATTCTCCAGGCAAGAATACTGGAGTGGGTTGCCATTTCCTGTCTTTTAATTTCACTGCAATCACCATCTGCAGTAATTTTGGAGCCCAGAAAAATAAAGTCTGGCACTGTTTCCACTGTATCCCCATCTATTTACCATGAAGTGATGGGACTGGATGCTATGATCTACGTTTTCTGAATGTTGAGCTTTAAGCCAACTTTTTCACTCTCCTCTTTTATCTTCATCAAGAGGCTCTTTAGTTCTCCTTCAATTTCTGCCATAAGGGTGGTATCATCTGCATATCTGAGGTTGTTGATATTTCTCCTGGCAATCTTGATTCCAGCTTGTGCTTCCTCCAGCCCACCGTTTCTCTTGATGTACTCTGCATATAAGTTAAATAAGCAGGGTGACAATATACAGCCTTGACGTAATCCTTTTCCTATTTGGAACCAGTCTGTTGTTCCATGTCCAGTTCTAACTGTTGTTTCCTGACCTGCATACAGGTTTCTCAAGAGGCAGGTCAGGTGGTCTGGTATTCCCATCTCTTTCAGAATTTTCTACCCTTGATTGTGATCCACACAGTCAAAGGCTTTGGTATAGTCAATAAAGCAGAAATAGACGTTTTTCTGGAACTCTTGCTTTTTCAATGATCCAGCGGATGTTGGCAATTTGATCTCTGGTTCCTCCGCTTTTTCTAAAACCAACTTGAACATCTGGAAGGTCACGGTTCATGTACTGCTGAAGCCTGGCTTGGAGAATTTTAAGCATTACTTTACTAGCATGTGAGATGAGTGCAATTGTGTGGTAGCTTGAGCATTCTTTGGCATTGCCTTTCTTTGGGATTGGAATGAAAACTGAACTTTTCCAGTCCTGCGGCCACTGCTGAGTTTTCCAAATTTGCTGGCATATTGAGTGCAGCACTTTCACAGCATCATCTTATCGGATGTGCAATAGCTCAACTGGAATTCCATCACCTCCACTAGCTTTTTTCATAGTGATGCTTCCTAAGGCCCACTTGACTTCACATTCCAGGATGTCTGGCTCTAGGTGAGTGATCACACCATTGTGATTATCCGGGTCATGAAGATCCTTTTTTGTATAGTTCTTCTGTGTATTCTTGCCACCTCTTCTTAATACCTTCTGTTTCTGCTAGCTCCCTACCATTTCTGTTCTTTTGAGCCCATCTTTGGATGAAACGTTCCCTTTTCATAATTTGATTCATTTCTTGTAATTGTAGACATAATTATATTAGCTAAAATTAAAATGCAAAAGCCTTTAACATAATATTAATGTGCCTTATCTATGGGAAAATCAAGTCTTCCCTTCAACCCAAGACAGTATAGACTCTGCCCTTTCCAGCATATGAAGACACAGCAAAAATATAGGTGTCTATGAAGTAGGAAACAAATTTTCACCATACATTGAAACTGCCTGCTCCTTGATATTAGAGTTCCCAGCCTGTGCAACTATGAGAAATAAATTTTTGTTGTTTAAGCCACCTAGTCAATTGTATTTTGTTATGGACTAAGACGCTCTATACCTCTGGCAGCTAACATGTTTTAGAGGTATCTATACCTCTTTCACTAAGATGATCATCCAGGTACCATCGTATTCCTGCCTTAGATAGTGTTTGATTTACAAAGATCAGGCTGACAAAGAGATTATGACAGACAGTGCTTTGAAAAAAATGTCTTCACCATGATGGTTTTTCTCAGGTATAATCAGTTAAAGTCAGATGAAGATGAAAGACTAATAATTTTGACAATGCTGATGTCTTCCACACAAGAGTATCCTGCTTTGATCTACAAGAAGACAAGGTAATTCATGTACTGTATGATGCTCTTGGTAGATAAATCCTCCTAAAATGTATTCAGGATGGATTCACTTATCTGCTCTATTTATTCTCAGATAATGTATGCAACTTTATTAGTTATAGTATCTAGTCACCTTTAATTGGAATTAATCATAATCCATCTTGGGTATCACTTCTAGTTGACACTTATCCAAACTATATGCTTCATTTTGCTTAAAATATAGCAGTTTAATACAAATATCAGTGTGTTTTTCTATTTATATGTGAGCACAAGTACCTATTTATTCTTGTAAATAAGTTTTATCTAAGCTTTAGTAGCTTTCAGGTTTTTAGGATCTTATGGTCTCCTTCAAAGTAATATTAATCCCAGTCATTTTCATTCTTGTTAAATTACTGTGGAGGTTTATATTTCTTCATGGCTTAATATCACTTTTTAGTAAACCTACTTAAATTCAGTGAATTGTTCTAGTCATTTCAGATTTCAGGATTGAAGGAACACTCTTTCAAACTCATGATTGGTTAGTGTGAAAAACTAAAACTTTCTTTATCATGTATATCTTCATAAAGACTCGGGGAAGGCAATGGCACCCCACCCCAGTACTCTTGCCTGGAAAATCCAATGGATGGAGTAGCCTGGTGGGCTGCAGTCCATGGGGTCGCTAACAGTTGGACAGACTGAGCGACTTCACTTTCACTTTTCTCTTTCATGCATTGGAGAAGGAAATGGCAACCCACTCCAGTATTCTTGCCTGGAGAATCCCAAGGATGGGGGAGCCTGGTGGGCTGCCGTCTATGGGGTCACACAGAGTCGGACACGACTGAAGTGACTTAGCAGCAGCAGTAGCTTCATAAAGACTAATAATAATAATAAATATTACTTAGTAAAAAGATTAAATAATTAAAAATTCTGTTTAAGCATTTATCTTTGTGTTAGATGAATCTCTTTAAATTTGAACATTCATATTTTCTATTTTTTTAAATAAAAGCACTGCAGAACTTTTTTGAAAATAAGAAAAATAGGTAATAATGATTTAATTTACCGTTTCTATGAGAGGCATTGAATAGTATCAATTACCAAAAGTCAAGCAAAATAGAATTCAAGTTTTACCTCTGCTGATTCCTGTATATGTAACCTTCAAAAGTTACTCAACTTCTATAAATGTGAGAAAATAGTATCTCCTCAAATGCATTGTTGAAAGGATTAATAAAATCATATACATAAGGGGCTTAATGGAATCTCTATCACTATCATCACTCCTGCCAACTTTCATGTAGGTGATCTTTCTGCTTAAGTGTGCTCTTGATATAAATTACCCTTTATATGTGGTCGATTTTGATAACTGTTTTCAGATTACTGAAAAATATGCAATTAGATATATAGACACATAGAATGCATGTGGAAAAATATCACAGGGATAGAAAATGCTGATAAACATGGAAACTCTTTCTGATAATGGAGTCCTTATTCAAAGATTTTCAATGATACTCTGCTATATCCTTGTAACTCATGTAAAGCTACAAGTTTGTTTGTGTGTATGTGTGTGTGTGTGTGTGTGTGTGTGTGTGTGTGCATGCACACAAGTAGGAGGGAGAAGGGAAAGAGATAGGGGAATAGGAAATGGTCTTCCTAACCCTGTCTACTTAAGCTTTTTTCTCTACTGGGGAAATTAGGTCAAATAGAGGAAAAACAAGCTTCGATAAAAGCCAAAAGGCCAGTGTATTACTAATTAGGTAAATAAACAGTGTGCTGTAAAACCTTTTAAATTTGTTATCTGGATCATTCAGAATAGCATGAAATTTGAAATAACTGCTATTCCCCAGTCTGTTAGGTAAGATTTCCCTATTAAAATCAGTCATTTAAACCAAAGTACAAAAATATATATAATTTGAAGTGAAAATTGGGTCCCATGGGTACCTCAGGTTGCTAAATTGGTTAGATAACTTGAAGTGAAAGAATGATCTGTGAACCACTCTGACTCCTTGTCAACAGCAAAAGAGGAGCTGTGTAGCCTATAAACGAAGTAACCTTTGCAGATGACTTCCTTGTATTGACACGTGATCTGGACAATTTACTCTTTTCCTTTGAAAGTTCATACATGGTTAACTCTCATTCAGAATTAATGAGATACAGATACCTGATACTCAAGTGCTGCAGAATTGCCCTTCCATTCTAATTAACTAGGTATTATGATATTTTTATTTGTTTTTTAGTCTCCTTTTTGGCCTTAATTAGAAGAGACAGTATGAAAAAATGGCTATTTCCTTTGTGCACATACATTCACTGATGTTTGCAAGTTTAACTCAAGCTTTTGGATAAGAGCAAGGCACATTGGATTGGAACATGCATTAGGTTCCAGATATCAAAGTTAGCTTTAGTTTGACTTTGTGAGATTCTAAAAGCAGCTGTGCTTTGTTGCACTTGCTTAGATCCCAACAGTGATTTAGTTCTGAGGATTATATATTTGTCTCTTATGTGTCAAAAGTCCTATCCCTTGTGACTTTACAACTCTGTTTTTGTATTTAATGTAAAAGCATGATAGCTTCGCATTGATGATTGTCAGCAGTTGCTATTTATCATCTGTCAAAAGCTTTTCTCATGGGAAGGCAGAAAATCAAATGGATTATGGCTGTTTTTTTAGTTGCTTCCAGGAATCTTACATGACAAAAGAAAAAAAAAAAAACCCAGTAAAATGACTCCTTGACAAGTAACTTAGCATTCAGATAAATCTGTGATTTTATGCACATAACAGAGCTGTCATTCACCCTGACAAAATAGCATATTTTAAAGTGTTATGTCAATTTGCTTGTTTGACCTCTATGTTGCTTCAACACCTGGCCTGATAGTTACATATCTTTGTAGTTACTTGTTTCTGGTGAAACAATAAACTGAGTTGATTTGATGGCACCTCTGAAGAGTGTGAAAAGGATACAGTTATTGGATTCTTTTCTTTTCAGGTTTTCCACATTTTTGGCTGAGATTATCATCACATTGTGATGACCTATCAAAACTGGGGAAACCAATTTCATTGATGAGACATCAATGGGGTTTTAGTAGTTAATTTTTATTCATCTAAATTATAGGTACATGTGGAGATATAAATGATGATATTGGAAGTAAGTGAAATCAAGCATATAGAAATTTTGAAATAAGAAACATGTTGGCCTTATGGCACCATAAAAAAAATGTGAACTGTGTTTTAGAAACCATCTTTACCAATAGACATGAAATTTATGACTACTAGGTTACTATAATCTATCTGTTATTAAGTTTAGATTTAGCTTTAGAGATGAACACAGAGATGTGTTCCAGCCCAGAATTTCCCAAACTCAACAATGTTACATTTAGCTGAATAACTTTTGTGGAGGCTGTTCTGTGTTTTACAGGATGATTGGCAATAGCCCTGTCCTCTACCCACTAGATGCTGGTAGTACCCTTGGAGTTGTGGCAATCAGAGACATCTCAAGTGATTACCAAATGTCCACTGAGGGCAAAAATTACTCTAGGATGCGAAACATCATTCTGTAGAAATTCTTTCCTTTTATACAGAATTTTGAATGGACTTCTTCTTATCCAATCGTATCCAGAACTCTAAATATTACTAGAACAAATGACCAACTAATCTGAATTCTGAGTTCAAGGAGTTACCATGAGTTAAGCCAAACTACTGTTCTGAAGGCTTGCCAGGTGGTGCTACCAATTCAGGGGACATAAGAGGACATGGGTTTGATACCTGGGTCAGGCAGATCACCTGGAATTGGGCACAGCAACCCACCCTAGTATTCTTGTCTGGAGAATCCCATGGAGAGAGGAGCCTGGCAGGCTCCAGTTCATAGGGTAAAAAAAGAGTCAAACCTGACTGTATAGAATTATCACACACTGCCCTGAAGGGTCAGTCTAAAACTGATCTTACCAAAACATCCTTCTGCACCCTGCATCCTTACCCATAACAGCCACTTCTCAGTAAGCAAATATAAATAGAGATCTGAGATAGAAAGTTTTTTTTTTTTTTTCATTTCTTAGGAATTTGATGCTGTTAATAGAACCTCTCATTTTCTGGGAGAAGCAAAGATTGCTTTATCCTCTCTCAGGTTAAAGGGAAATTTTCCAAGAGAATAATTCTTAAATATTGGGAGTGTCTACAAATAGTGGAGATTAATTATTTTCTATTCGTCAACTCTATGTTGACCTGCAAAACCCTAATCTCATTCTGCTGCTGCTGCTGTTGCTAAGTCGCTTCAGTCGTGTCCGACTTTGTGCGACCCCATAGACGGCAGCCCACCAGGCTCCCCCATCCCTGGGGTTCTCCAGGCAAAAACACTGGAGTGGGTTGCCATTTCCTGCTCCAATGCATGAAAGTGGAAAGTGAAAGTGAAGTCGCTCGGTCGTGTCTGATTCTTAGCGACCCCATGGACTGCAGCCCACCAGGCTCCTTCATCCATGGGGTTTTCCAGGCAAGAGTACTGGAGTGGGGTGCCATTGCCTTCTCCTTAATCTCATTCTAGAGGAGTGGAATATGTTTCAGTGTTCTGATAGAGCATTCTGGAGAACTAGATTTTTGGCACATTGTCTTTTTCATTTTCCTACTTTATCATGGAGCCAAAGAAAATAAAAACAGCTATATCTCATCTATTCTCTGAAATTTGGGGGTACTTTTGAATATGAAAACTGTGCACAACTCTGGTCTAAGACTGTGTACAGAAAATCAACAGTACTTAGAAACAGCACAATAATGTGTTTCTTGAAAAAGACAGAGATAATCTCCATCTTACCTTATTGCTCCATATTCTTCTATGGCTCCACAAGAAGGAGTATAGAGGTGAATGGAGGAGCAAGCAATATGGGGCAGCATCAACAGCTGCTTGCCATGGCTCAGAGGTTAAAGCATCAGCCTGGAATGCAGGAGACCTGGGTTCGATCCCTGTGTCGGGAAGATCCCCTGGAGAAGGAAAATGGCAACCGACTCCAGTACTCATGCCTGAAGAATCCCATGGAGGGAGGAGCCTGGTAGGTTACAGTCCATGGGGTCGCAAAGAGTTGGACATGACTGAGCGACTTCACTTTCACTTTATTTCAAGTGATAGAACACAAAGTCTGCAACTCAATAATAAAGGGAATCAGGGTAAAACCACTACACTAGCAGTCTTATATGTATCCAGAATGAGCCAGAGATAATGTAGTACACCTATCTGTGTAATAGATAGTACACCTATCTGCTACACCACCTTTGGCAAGGCAGGCAAAGAGATCTCCTCTTCTCCTATCTCTCTTTCCTTTTTAAAATGTTGAGGGGAAGAGGTCCAAGAAAATTTTGTTTGTCCAACAACCCATTAATCATCCTTTAGCCCCAAGATCAAATTATTTTTCCAACTGATGGGAATCTTATCAGAGATACTGCTTTTGCAACGGTCTACAATTTGGGTCTCTATTAGAAAATATATTGTAAGAGTCTCCGCGGTGAGGCACAGGACACAAGGGAGCCAGTTAGGAAAGGCCTTTATTGGGCAATCGCTCTCAGGCAGAGCTCCCAAGCGTGAGCAAGCGGAAAAGGGAGTCTGCAAAATGTGAAGGGAGGGGCAGGGCTTATATAGCCAGCTAAGGCACAAAGTTGTCTACATATAGTAAAGAGCGTATTTGAGGCGTCTGATTGGTGTGGGCAGGCGTCGTGTGGATCTCTGATTGGTGCATTTGATTGGTGCGGGGGTCTAGGCTGGAGATTTTTGGCGGGTTTTTGCAGGGCTTTCCAGTGGGGGCACTTTCCAGCCAGTATTTTCCAGGTCCCGCCCGGATGCCCTTTCATCCCGGCCTCTTTGATATAGGACAAGGGGCGCCGACTCTCTCTGGCTACTTCCTGCTGAACAGGGGCGGCGAAGGGTAGGGGTATGGCTGAGATAAGAGGCATGCCGGGCATTGTTTACACTGAGCTGTAAGGTGTATCTTGGTCCTGCTGTTCCAGTTTAATGTAGACTGTCAGCACCATAGCTCTACCGACTGCTGTCTGTGCCAGTTCTCAGACCCTGTGGAAGACAATCTGGAGGAGACAGGGACCCAGGGTAAGACCTATCACCAGCATGAGTAGAGGACCCAGTAGGGGCAGGAGGTACGGAAGCAGGCCATTGAGTCCTGTCCATAAGGGGTTGTCTTGGAGCTGTTTTCACCTTTTTTCTAGGTCTTCTTGTAATTCTTTAATTTTGATTCATACGATCCCAGATCGGTTGGCATAAAAGCAGCACCGCTCCTGCAAAAAGAGACAGATCCCTCCTTCCTTGGCGGTAAGGAGATCTAGCCCTCGCCTATTTTGTAAGACCACCTCCGCCAATGAGTCAGTCTGTCCCTGGAGCTCTAGCATGGTGTCGGCCATGTGTTGGACATCAGAAATTATTTGTTGAGAAAGTTTGGCATAGATGTGTTGGGATAAGCCTATGCCTGTTACCCCGGCCGCCAGACTGGTAGACAGACCAAGGCCCACCAGTAGTGGCACCATTTGGATGGCTCGCCTTTGCCTGCCGGCTATGTGGTCAAAGCTGGGTACAGGGACGGGATCTTTTCCTGATACCAGGTCGATGTCTGGGAGGAGGACCACGAAGACACACGTTCCTGTCCAATTGCTGGGGAGGAAGGTGTATGCCAGGTTTCCCCCACAGACGAGGACTAGGGGATGGGGGGCACACACCGAGGTGTTGGTCTTTTCCATGGTCATGCAGTTGGCAAAGTCTCCTATCCCCACTTCTAGGGCTGTCTCATTGTCTGTCACAAGACCTGTTAGGCAGCTCCCGGCCAGGGGACCTACCGGCTGTACCCTCAGGGGTGGTGTCACTCTGCAGGTAGAAGGATTGTCTGAGGTGTTGGTTGTCAGGGAATGGTTGGTCAATATTGCTAGGGGGCGGGGGGTGCCTATGGCCAGACATATCCACTAGTCTTGGGCCCATTCAGAGTTGGACTGGTTCAGGATGTTCCAGGTTAGCTGTACCAAGTTGGCGGTTATTGAGTCTAGCTGGAGGGGGCCTCGTCTGTCAGGAAGAGCTATCGGATGATATTGAACTTTTGGTTAAATATGGTCAATAACTGCTCGGAGTTTTTTGTGGGCCTGTTCTTTGCGGGCCATGTCCTGAACACCCCCCACCCCCCGTCAGAAGTTCCTATGGGGGCTTTTAAACTCTAGCAGACCTCTTTGCCTGTTTCTCCTCTGAAGGCAGGGAAAGAGGCGCTCGTGCCTGATGACCCTGAGAAGTGTCCTGTCTTTGTTGCCATCCAATATGGACAGCCATTGGGCCCCTGGCATTGCCGGGCCTGCTCTTTTAGGTAACACAGGGAATGGAAGGTGTCTAGGCATTCTTGGCAAGAGCAGTTTTTAAGTTGATCCGGAGGTTGAGGATCTGGGACCGGAATGGCATCTATGCATTGCCAGGTGTTGGCTCTCCCGATGCAAGAGTACCTGTTATTGTTTGGGATGTATCCAGACCCTATAAAATTGTAAGCCATTTTGTCTCCGCAGTTGACTGATTGAATGTGTCTAACGTGGCCATCAGGATATCGGGGGAGAGTTCCCCCGGCACAGTCACACGGTTTTCCCATTTTTTTTGCTATGAGTTCCCTGGCCTTGGCTGGGTCATCGAATTCTCCCTGGTCATGGTCCAGGAGGGAGAGAAGGGGAAGAACCACCCTGATCATTCGGGAATTGGTGGCAAGGGGGTCTGAGTGATGATCAGCCTGGTTGGTCCGGTTGGGGCGGAACGATAGGTGTACCTTGGGGAGGTGGTTTGGGCCGGGGTGTCTCTGGGAGGCCCGTGGGAGCTTGTTTGAGCCGAGTTAAATGGTACCACGGCTCATGTCCCAGAAGCTTGGCCGTCCTGGGGGTGGTGAGGACCACAGTGTGAAGTCCCGTCCAACGGGGCTGGAGTGGACGGGGGTCAGGGTTTTAAGCAATGCCTGGTCTCCGGGGGTCAGCGGTTGAGATGGCCCTTTGTCGTCGCCTGGCTGCGGCAGCGTCCGGTCCGCGTGTTCTCACAGTAGGGAGTGCAGGAGGGAGAAGAAGGGGAGGTGCCCGGCCAGTAGAGGGGTCTCTCTTTCGGGGAGATAGGTCAGGAGGTCGGGTCTGCTGTAGAGCAGTTCAAAGGGAGTCAAACCTGTCTTTGAGTGTGGCATCGTGCGGATGCGGGCGGGCGCCAAGGGGAGGAGGTCGACCCAGGAGAGCCGCAGCTCGGAGGTAAGCTTAGTAAGGTGTGTCTTGATGATGCCGTTTGTCCGTTCTACCTTACCTGATGATTGGGTTCGGTAGGGGATGTGCAGGTGCCAGGTGAAGCCCAGGGCCATAGCCACCTGTTGGGATATCTGTGAGATGAAGGCAGGTCCATTATCGGACTGGAGAGAGTTAGGGAGGCCAAATTTAGGGATAAGGTGGTTTATCAGAGCCTCTGTCACAGCCGCTGCTGTCTCTCGAGTGGTAGGGAATGCCTCGACCCACCCTGAAAAGGTATCAATAAAAACCAGCAAGTAGCGGTAAGCCCGACGTCAGGGCGTATGAGTAAAGTCTATCTGCCAGTCTTGTCCCGGCAGGTGCCCCCTCAACTGGTGAGTCTCCTGGGAGGATCAGAGCCCTCCCTGAGGAGAAGTTGAGGCGCATATCAGGCAGGAGCGGTGGACGGCATGTATGGCCTGTCTGAGGTGCAGGGGAGAGAAGATTGGGCTGAGGAATGAAAAAAGGGCTCTTGGTCCAATATGGAGGGTGTTGTGGATCTGTTGCACTATGGCAGTAGCTTGCCGCTCAGGGAGGACCAGCTTGTTATGGAGTAGAATCCACCCTGATGGGTGCCTCTGTGTCCCTTTTTGCATGAGCAGGGCCTTTGCCTCATCTTCAGAGTAAACAGGGTCAAGAGTGGACCTCAAAGCTAGCAGAGGCTCTGTTGTTTGTTGTATGGCGATTTGTCGGGGTACTTGGTCTGCCAGGCTGTTACCCAGGGCCACCATGTCATGGACATTTCGGTGCCCCCTGCAGTGTATAATGGCAACTTCCATGGGTAAGGGAATGGCATCCAATAGCTGGGTAATGTGGGAGGCATTGCAGATGGGGGACCCTTTTGTGGTAAGGAAGCCCCATTCATTCCAAATCACGGAGTGTGAGTGGGCAATCAGAAAGGCATGTTTAGAGTCTGTGTAGATGTTGGCTCTCTTTTCTTTTGCCAGATGTAGGGCTCTGGTCAAGGCCGTCAGTTCAGCCTTTTGGGAGGTTGTCCCTACCAGCAGGGGCCAGGCCTCCAGGACCTCTCGGGTAGTCACTATGGCTTAGGCTGCCTTCCAGTGCCCATTGGGGTCCCTTTTGGAGCTCCCATCAACAAACAGGGTCAGATCCGGGTTTGGCAGCGGCTCAGAAAACAGGTTGTGGGGAGGTTGCATCAGGGTCTCTAAGATCTCGGTGCATGAGTGGGTTGGGGGTTCTGGAGAGACGGGGAGGGAAGGCAGCGAAGAGAATGGATTTAGTTGGGAGCTGCGACCCACAGTGACCTGCAGGTTGTCTAAAAATGTCAGATGAAACTGCTAGAGTCTAGAGTTGCTAAGGTCAGGGAGGAACCTGGAGGCTAGGAGATCACCAAGGCGGTGTGGCGAAAAGATAGTCAGGGGTTGGTCCTGAATCAGCTTTTTTGCATCGGTGTATAGCGCCGTTGCTGCCGCTAGCGCCCGTAGGCAAGGGAACCATCCCCTGGCCGTGGGATCCAGCTGTTTGGAGATGTAAGCAATGGGCAGCAACTCAGAGCCTACTGGCTGTACCAGAGCTCTGAAGGCTATTCCCCCTTTTTCATCAGTATATAGATGATGGGGGTAGTCAGGGTTTGGGAGGAAGAGAGGGGAAGCAGTTATTAATGCCGAGCATAAAGCGAGGAAGGCTTGGGTCACCTCAGTGGGAGAGGAAAGCAGTCCTGTGGGGGTTTCTTTGGCGGCAGCATAAAGAGGCTTGGCTAGTGTGGCGTAACTTGGGACCCAGTGTCGAAAAAACCCCGCTAGCCCTAGAAAGGACAGGATCTGGTCACCGTTAGTTGGGGGACAGATGGATCTGAGGAGACTGCATCTGTTAGCTGTCAAGGCCTTGGTAGTTGGGGTGATTTGGAGGCCCAAGTAGACCACGGAAGACTGGGTAAGTTGAGCCTTGGACTGTGAGGCTCGGTATCCCTGAGAACTCAAATGGTTAAGGAGGGCCACAGTATGCTGTCTGGAAAGTTTTTCAGATGGGCTGCAGAGGAGTAAATCATCTACGTACTGAAGTAGGGTGCTAAGGTGAAGGGAGCATAAGGCCAGGTCCCGAGCCAAGGCCTGTCCGAAGTAATGGGGGCTGTCTCTAAACCCCTGGGGCAGGACAGTCCATGTGAGTTGGGTGGTCTGCTGAGTGTCTGGGTCTGTCCAGGTGAAGACAAAGAGGAATTGGCAATTGGGGTGGAGGGGGATAGTGAAGAAAGCATCTTTAAGATCTATGACAGAAAAATGCATAGTATCGGGAGGTATAGAGGACAGGAGAGTATAGGGGTTGGGAATGAGGGAGTGTGCAGGGACCACTGCCACGTTTATTAGTCGGAGGTCCTGTACCAGTCGGTAGTCTCCTGAGGCTTTTCGAACTGGGAGAATGGGTGTGTTGCAGGGGGAGGTCGTAGGAATTAGGAGAACCTGTCCCAGGAGGCAGTTGATGGGTTTTAACCGCCGGAGGTTACGTGGGGACAAGGGGAACTGGGGGCGGGCCGGAAAACAAGTGGATCTTTTAGGCGGATAAGGACCGGGGGGTGGTGTCGAGCCACCACAGGGACCCGGGTGTCCCAGACCTTGGGATCAATAGGGGAGGGCGAGGGGTCGGCGAGCAGCATCAGGAAAGCTCCTGACATAGGTGCCGATCCCGGGACCAGATGAAGAGTGGCCTTAAGTTTAGATAGAATGTCTCTCCCCAGGAGCGGGGTAGGGCAGGAGGGAATAACCAGGAAGGAGTGGGTGAACAGGTAGGAGTCTAGTTGGCAGGCTAGTGGTTTAGTTTCTAGGGGGCAGGAGGTTTGGCCATCGATTCCCATAACCGAGACCTGGGAAGGATGTAAGATGCCTCCAAAAGAGGGAAGGACTGAATAGGTAGCCCCCGTGTCTACCAGGAAATCGATAGACTTACCCGCTACCTAGAGCATTACCCTGGGCTCGGCTTGGGTTATCGGGGTCCCCGAGTCTGGGCATCGTCATTCATCATCGAAGCTTAGCAGTTCCAAGGCCGGAGCCGGGCAGGACGTCTCTTTAGGTTGCTCTGGTCCCCGGCCCCTGGAGGTCGGGGCCCGAGAGCCCTGAGGACAGTCACTGGCCCAGTGTCCTCGTTGCTTGCACTTTGGGCATGGCTTGGAGGGTGGCCTCGGGTTGGGGCACATCTTAGCCCAGTGCCCTTCTCTGCCGCACTTAAAACAGGCCCCCGGAGAGGGCTTTTGGGGGCCTGAGCCTGTCGCCGGCTGCAGAGCCGCCACCAGGGCCTGGGTCTGCTGGTTTAAGAGGCTTGCCTGGAGTTCGGCCTTCTGCTTGAGTCTTGCCTTTCGACTGGCCTCGGCAGTTTCTTCCCGAGCATTGTAAACCTTAAATGCCATTTTTACCAGGTCCCGAATGGGAGTTTGAGGGCCATCTTCAGCTTTGGCCAGTTTTTTCTGAATGTCGGGGGTGGATTGGGAAATAAAGTGGTTAGCCAGATTGATTTCCCCTACGGGGGAATCAGGGGACAACCTGGTGTACTGAATGAGGGCATCGGTCAATCTTTTAAGAAACATTGTGGATTTTCATCAGGCCCTTGAGTCACTTCATCTAATTTTAGGAGGTTAACTACTTTATTTGAAGTGACTTCCATCCCATCGAGGAGGCACTCTACCATATATCGTACCCAGAGCTGACCGCCACCTGTCTCCTGGTAGTTCCAGTCGGGGTCAGCATCCGGGATCGCCTGAGGCCCTGGGGGGCGTTCGGGAGAGGGGTTGGCAAAATGCCATTGGTCGGTCTGGGTTTTAGCTGCCATCCAAATGGCCTGCCTCTCTTCAGGGGTGGTAGTGGAGCCCAAGATTACGTATATATCCTGCCAGGTCAAGGCGTAGGCACGGGTCAACTGGGTGAACTGTTTAATATAGTGGGTGGGGTTAGGGGAGAAAGACCCAAGTTTGGCCTCAATTTGGGATAAGTCTCGGAGAGAGAAGGGGACGTGGACCTGAGCTAGGCCCTCGGCTCCGGCCACCTGCCATAGGGGGAGCAGGGGGGCCGGGGAGGGGGAGGGTGTCAAAGGGGGAAGAGGAGGGTACAGGATGGGGTTTGGGGCAGGGGGAACTGGTTCTGAGGGTGAGGCTTTGGAGGAAGAAGGGGAGGTTGGAGGGGTTGCTGGGGTTGAGGGAGCGTAGGGAGGGGGAGCTGTCAATTCTTCAGGGGGAATTGAGAAAGCGGAGGATCCGGGAGCAGGGGGCTCTTTAGATGGGGTTTGTAAAGAAGGGGAGATTTCTGGAGCCATCGTAAGCAAGATCTGGCTTGGGGAGCAGGTGGTACAGAGGGTAGGGCGAGAGCGCAGTGCCCAGAAGGCCTGAACGTATGGGACCTCAGACCATTTTCCCATTCTCCGACAGAAATTATCCATCACGGAGGACATCAAAGTCTAATGTCCCTGAAGCGGGCCAATGGGAGCCGTTATCTAAAGGGTATTGTGGCCAGGCCTCTGAGCACAGAGAAATGAGTCGTTTAGAGCGAATGTAGCCCGCCAATCTTAGGGCCCTTAAATTGGCCAGTAGGCATTCAAGCAGAGTGGACCAATTTGGCTCGGGTTTGGAGGCCGTCGATCCCATGGCGACCACGTGAGGACAACCTCTGTCGTCTGGACGTCCCCAGGCGTGTCAGAGGCAGCCGGATCAGGGGCCTCAGGAGAGGCCGGGGCTTACTCAGTCGCTTGGGACATCTCCCGCATGAACTGAGAGCCGGATAAGGCTAGGCCGGGGTTTACTCAGTCACTTGCGACGTCTCCCGCACGAACTGAGAACCTGGGTAAGGCTAAGTTGCCGGGTGATGGCCCGATAAGTGCGCACTGGTTATCGAGCCCTAGGATGTGGTCGCCTAGGGTGGCGGGCCCCCAAAGCCGAAGGGACTTACCCCGTGGTCTGTCGTCTGGGAGGCTGATCTGCGGCTCGGGGTCCGGGGTGGTATGGCGACGGGTTGGAGCTCAAGGGAGCCCGCACGGCATGAGCTGGGGCTCTCACCTCGAGCCCCACGTTGGGTGCCAAATGTAAGAGTCTCCGCGGTGAGGCACAGGACACAAGGGAGCCAGTTAGGAAAGGCCTTTACTGGGCAATCACTCTTGGGCAGAGCTCCCAAGCGTGAGCAAGCGGAAAAGGGAGTCTGCAAAATGTGAAGGGAAGGGCAGGGCTTATATAGCCAGCTAAGGCACAAAGTTATTTACATATAGTGAAGAGCGTATTTGAGGCGTCTGATTGGTGTGGGCAGGCATCGTGTGGATCTCTGGTGCGTTTGATTGGTGCGGGCAGGTGCCGAGCGAGTCTCTGATTGGTGCATTTGATTGGTGCGGGCGTCTGGGCTGGATATTTTTGGCGGGTTTTTGCAGGGCTTTCCAGGGGGAGGCACTTTCCAGCCAGTATTTTCCAGTCCCGCCCGGGTGCCCTTTCATATATATTAATTAATTAGAGGTCTATAGTACCATCTCTATTTAAAGGTTACTGTTTGATTGTATCTGCTACTTTTGTGACCATACGACACTTATTCAGCACTTGATGTCTTACATAACTGAATTCTTTTGAACTCAGACATCACTAGATATTTAACTTTGGACTCAGAGAATTTATATTGAACCAGGCATCAAACTAATTTTCCCCTCAGCACAATCTTTCTCTCATTTTTTCTCTTTGTTTCTTTTTTAATGATAATTTTTCTAAGAAGAAAAATCATTCTTTCCAAGCTGTAGCTCTATTACAGAGTACACATCTGCCACCGCTATTCTATTCTATTTCTCTCCCTCCTTAATCTGCCATTCCCTAAATTCTGTTGCCTTCTCCTTATATTGATTTTGCATTGCAAAACTCAGAGAACCATCTGGCAAGAGCAGAATCCTCTCTGGAAGGAGGGCAACAAACTAAGAGTGCAAAGGCCAGAAACCTCTTTAGCATAAAGAAAAAAGGATAAAAACTTGCAGCTGTAATACATTAATAATTTCTGTTCAATCTTTCTTTCTTTTTGGTGAGGATTTGTGGTTCCTGAAAAGAGATGAACAAATATTTAAATGTGCTGCCTAGATACACTCACTATTCTTAGTCCATTATTCATTTCCCATCGTTTTCTGGGGAGCATGTGCTTATTTCCTCGTATATCTTTCTTCAGTCATCTCTGGCTCAGGTTCTTACTGTTGATTTTCACAAGTTTGAGAGAAGGGAATTTGTGTTTTATATATTCATCTTGAGTAGTAATTCCGAACAATTCTGGAGTACTTGCTATATGTAGACTTTTCAAAATTTATGTATGTGAACTTCTACGTATAACATGTAGATCTCTGAGTTTTCAAAAATGGACATACCCATGTTACCCACCACCCTCATTATACACCTTTCCTACAACAAATACATGGTTATTAATACTATTCTCATCCCCAAATATGACCATTATTCTGACTTCAAATACCAATTATTAATGCTGTTTCTTCAGAATTTTATATAGATGGAATGTATATATTCTTTTATCTTTGACTTCTTTAATTCTGTGATTGTGAGAAACATCCAAGTTGTTGCTTATTTGTACATTCTCATAACTACACAACTTATTTATTCATCTTACTTTTGAAATTATGATATATAACATTTATGTGATTATGTGATATAGTAATCAATATATAATGGTTAATTATATAATTCATTTGTATAATATATACACATAGTTAAATATATATATATGTGTATACAAATTATATATACTTAATATATAATGTATTATTTGTGAACATTCTTGTACATACTTTTTGATGAAATCTTTTTGTGACGTCTATACTCAGGAGACAAATTTTGAGTCATAGGGAACACTCCCAAACAGTTTTCCAAAGTGGTTGTACTGATTTATATTCCTAGTTACAATAGATGAGAATTCAGTTGCTCCATATTCATTCAAGACTTGATAAGTCTGTCTTTTTTACTTTAGCCATCTGTTGAGTGTTTATATATCTCATTGCTATGATAATTTACATATCTTTTATGATTACTATTGTTGAGACTGTTCAAAATTTGTGTGAATGTGTGAGAACTTTTAAGGATGGTGTTGAATAATATCCTTTCACATTTTTCTTGGCTATATAAATATCTTCTTTTGAGAAGTTCAAGACTTTTGCCTGCAATCTGTGGGATGTCTGCATTTTTCATATGATTTAAAAGAGTGGGAGTAGGAAGGAGGATAGATATCTATGAGTACTTTGTCAAAAACATATTGCAAATATCTTCTTATACTTTGTGGATTTTTAAACTACCTTTTGAAAAAAGAATTTCTTAATTTAAATATAGTTAAATTTAACAGTATTTTCTTGCTCAGTGTGTTTAGTGCTTTTATGTGCTTGCCTACCTCAAGGTCAAGAAGAAATTGTCACATTTCTTCTAAAATTTTTTCTTGTTTTCTCTTTAACTTTTAGCTTCACAGTCCATATGGGATTGAGTTTTTATACAGTAGGGAGTATGGGTTGACTCATTTGATTTTATGTGCAGAAATCACATGAACTGTGATTTAGTTTTGTGAATAGTACTGATTGATGCAGCACTATTGACTGAAATATTCTTATATCTTAACTATTATTCTATCTAAACATAACACTATGACATTAAAAAAAATCACACACACACACACACACACACACATATACACATCAAAAAAAAAAAAAAAAAACCAAATAGCTTTATGTATCAGGTCTCTATTTTTGGATTTTCTCTTGTGCCATCAGCCCATTTGTCTGTTCCTACCATATTTTCTTATTTACCATCCTTTTAGAAAACATGTTTGTATCCAATAGGCGTGTTTGTTCTTCAGATTCATCTCCAGTTTTGTTCTTCTTTAAGCTTATCTTTGCTCTCTTTGGCCCTTTGAATTTCCAAGTAACTTTTAAATCAGTGTATTCATAAGCCCCCTCCTACAGATATATATTAAAAAAAAACCCAATATGCCAGTATTTTAATTAGAATTTCAATGAATCCACTGATTAATTTGAGTAAATTGACCTTTTATTTTAAATATGTTCTATTCCAATCCATGATAGATCTTACTGTTTAGTTTTCTTTAATTTCTTTCTTTAATATTATAAACGTTCAAGGGCGCATGCTAAAATTTCTCACTATTTGGATTTTTAAAATTTCTCCTTATATATTTGAAAATTACTTAGACATTCTGTTTCTATGTTATTAGATACAAATGTTCCAGATATTCAGAATGGATTTAGAAAAGGCAAAATAACCAGAGATCAAATTGCCAACATCTGCTGGATCATCAAAAAAGCAAGAGAGTTCTGGGAAAAAATTCTACTTCTGCTTTATGGACTATACCAAAGCCCTTGACTGTGTGGATCACTACAAACTGTGGAAAATTCTTCAAGAGATGGGAATACCAGACCATCTGACCTGCTTCCTGAGATATCTGTATGCAGCTCAGGAAGTAACAGTTAGAACTGGACATGGAACAAAAGACTGGCTCCAAATAGGAAAAGGAGTATGTCAAGGCTGTATTTGTTACCCTGCTTATTTAAATTATATGCAGAGAACATCATGAGAAATGCTGACTGACTGGGTGAAGCACAAACTGGAATCAAGATTGCCTGGAGAAATATCAATAACCTCAGATATGCAGGTAATACCACCCTTATGGCAGAAATTGAAGAAGAACGAAAGAGCCTCTTGAGGAAAGTGAAAGAAGAGAGTGAAAAAGTTGGCTTAAAGCTCAACATTCAGAAAACTAAGATCACAGTATCTGGTCCCATCACTTCATGGCAAATAGGTGGGGAAACAGTGACAGACTTTATATTTTGGGCTCCAAAACCACTGCAGATAGTGACTGCAGCCATGAAATTAAAACATGCTTGCTGCTTGGAAGAAAAACAATGACCAACTTAGCATTAGAGACATTATTTTGCCAGCAAAGGTCTGTCTAGTCAAAGCTATGGTTTTTCCAGTGGTCATGTATGGGTGTGACAGTTGGACTATAAAGAAAGCTGAACATGGAAGAATTGATGCTCTTGGACTGTGGTGCTGGAGAAGACTCTTGAGAGTTCCTTGGACTGCAAGGAGATCCAACCAGTCCATCCTAAAGGAAATCAGTACTGAATTTTCATTGGAAGGACTGATGCTGAAGCTGGAACTCCAATACTTTTGCCACCTGATGTGAAGAACTGACTCCTTGGCAAAGACCCTGATGCTGGGAAAGACTGAATATGGTAGGAGAAGAGGACGACAGAGGAATGAGATGGTTGTATGGCATCCCCAACTCAATGGACATGAGTTTGGTGATGGACAGGAAGGCCTGGTGTGCTGTAGTCCAGGGAGTCACAGAGTCAGACAGTACTGAGTGACTGAATTGAACTGAACTGAACTGTTATTAGATGTGTGGAAACATTTCTTATTTAGTCTTTCTTTGGATCATTATGAAGTATCCCTTCTGATTTCTAATAATATTTTTGATTTAGAATCTAAATTTGAGAGATGCTAACTTAGTAGCACCAGATTACATTTAGTGATTTTTTGATGAATCAATTTCTATTCTATTTGTAAACTTTCTGAGTTACTTGTTTGTAAGGAGGATATAATTTTGCTTTTTTTCTTTATTTTTAATCCTGCTTGACTGTCTAAATCTTTTCCTTGCAATTTAAGATCTTTTATAAGTAAAATAGTTATTGATATAGTTGAACTTATATGTACCTATTGTCTATTTGGGATTTATCTTTTTCCACATGGTCTATGTTCCTTTTTCAGAGAAGGCAATGGCACCCCACTCCAGTACTCTTGCCTGGAAAATCCCATGGACAGAGGAGCCTGGTGGGCTGCAGTCCATGGGGTCGCTAGGAGTCGGACACGACTGAGCAACTTCACTTTTACTTTTCACTTTCCTGCATTGGAGAAGGAAATGGCAACCCACTCCAGTATTCTTGCCTGGAAAATCCCAGGGACGGGGGAGCCTGGTGGGCTGCCGTCTATGGGGTCGCACACAGTCGGACACAACTGAGGCGACTTAGCAGCAGCAGCAGCACGTTCCTTTTTATTTATTTTCTTACCTTTTAAAAATTACCCAGGTATTTTAAACCTCAAGATTTTTAATCTGTCTGTGGTTACCCTAGAGATTATAACATTTACTTAAACTTGTTAGAATCTATTATAAATATACTTATATCTCTTCCCAGACAATGCTAAAACCTTCAGAAAATTTGACTCTGTTTATCTATTCCATCTTCTTGTTTATTATTGTCATGTATTTTAATTCTAAATACAATTAAGCTCAACAGAATATTATTGTTTAGTAAAGTCTAAATTCATTTATATATTAATATAATAGATATTTACCATTCTCATTGCTCTTTATTACTCTCATCATTTCTGTTTTTCTATCCATGGTCATTTCCTTCTGCTTGAAGAGTTACTGAGGGTCTGCCAAGGATAATTGTAGTAGTGTTTTCCTTTTTCTATCTGAAGATTTTTATTGTCTCTTAATTCTTGGGGGATATTTAAATTAAGTATAGAATTGTACACAGCCAGTTATTTTCTTTCAACATTATAAACATATTTTTCAATTGTTTTCTTAATTCCATCAGTTCTATCAGGAAGTTTACTATGACTTTTATCATTATTCTTTTGAAGGAAACATGTCTTTTCTTGTTATTTTAAATATTTTATTCATGTAATTAATTTTAATAATTTTACTACAGTATCACTAAGTGTGGCTTTATGTATATTTATTCACTTAGAATTAATAGACTTTCTATGGCTTAATGCTTTTATTTAATTTGGAGTAAAACTCAGTCATTATCTTTTCAATATTGCTTCTCCTCTGTTTTGTCCTTCAGTTCAGTTCAGTTCCTCAGTCGTGTCCAACTGTTTGCGACCTCATGAATCGCAGCACGCCAGGCCTCCCTGTCCATCACCAACTCCTGGAGTTCACTCAGATTCACGTTCATCGAGTCAGTGATGCCATCCAGCCATCTCATCCTCAATCATTTCCTTCTCCTCCTGCCCCCAATCCCTCCCAGCATCAGAGTCTTTTCCAATGAGTCAACTCTTTGCATGAGGTGGCCTTGAAGATCTTTTCTGTACAGTTCTTCTGTGTATTCTTGCCACCTCTTCTTAATATCTTCTGCTTCTGTTAGGTCCATACCATTTCTGTCCTTTATCGAGCCCATCTTTGCATGAAATATTCCCTTGGTATCTCTAAGTTTCTTGAAGAGATCTCTAGTCTTTCCCATTCTGTTCTTTTCCTCTATTTCTTTGCACTGATCACTGAAGAAGGCTTTCTTATCTCTTCTTGCTATTCTTTGGAAATCTGCATTCAGATGCTTATATCTTTCCTTTTCTCCTTTGCTTCTTGCCTCTCTTCTTTTCACAGCTATTTGTAAGGCCTCCCCAGACAGCCATTTTGCTTTTGGGAAAAGAAATTTTTTGTCCTTGCTAGTATCCTAATTATACAATAGACATTTTCACTAGGTCTCATATATATCAAAAACTGTTTTCAACATTTTTTCTCTCTGTGCATTGGTCTTAATACTTCCCGCTGATAAACCTTTAAGTTTGATAGTCATTTTCTCCACATTCAATATGTTGTTTAACCCATCTATTAAGTTTTTATTTTAAGGTCATTTATCTCTCAGTTCTAGAATTTCTATGATGTGTTGTTCATCTTGTTTTCCATCTTTTTGATCATGTTCATTGTAGTTTTTCTGAAGTCTATGTCTTATCTTCATTTCATGTATTCTGTGCATATTGGTCTATTTTTTTCTTTTGTTTCTGATTATGGAAGCTTGATTAATTTTTAACTGAGTGACGGAAATTTTGCATAAAACTGAAATATATCTATGTTTCTATCTACCTACCTATATCAGACTGTTCACATTGTTCTTAGTGAACAGCTAGAGCAAGAATAGATCATCATAATCCAATCAAAATCTCAACTGGCAGGGAATTGGAGTTAATCTTAGTAAGATTTTGTCCAATTTTACTGTCTCCTCTTTCCTAAGGCATAACTCTCTAGTGTGTTTGAGAAATTTCAGGTCTTATGAGTGCCTTTTCTGTTCTCTGTGAATAATAATTTTTATTTGTTAATACCATGAGACAGTCAAAAGCCCTATTCAGCATTTCAGTTGATTTATCCCTGGTCTCTTGTAATTTTTCCTATGCAGTTTGAGTTGAGTCACTCAGTCAGGTTCAACCCTTTGTGAACTCATGGACTGCAGCACACCAGGCCTCACAGTCCATAAAAAACTCCCATTTATTCAGACTCACGTCCATTGAGTTGGTGATGCCATCCAACCATCTCATCTTTCGTTGACCCCTTTTTCCTCCTGTCTTCAGTCCTTCCCAGCATCAGGTCAGTTCAGTTCAGTCGCTTAGTTGTGTCCCACTCTTTGCGACCCCATGGACTGCAGCACACCAGGCCTCCCTGTCCATCACCAACTCCAGGAGTTACTCAAATTTATGTCCATTGAGTCAATGATGCCATCCAACCATGTCATCCTCTGTCATCCCCTTCTGCTCCCATCTTCAATCTTTCCTAGCATCAGGGTCTTTGCCAAGGAGTCAGTTTTTTGCATCAGGTGGCAAATGTATTGGAGTTTAAGCTTCAGCATCAGTCCTTCCAATGAATATTCAGGACTGATTTCCTTTAGGATGGACTGGTTGGATCTCCTTGCAGTCCAAGGGACTCTCAAGAATCTTCTCCAACACCACAGTTCAAAAGCATCAATTCTTTGGTGCTCAGCTTTCTTTAGAGTCCCACTGTCACAACCCATGCATGACTACTGGAAAAACCATAGCCTTGACTAGCAGAACCTTTGTTTGTAACATAATGTCTCGCTCTCTTTTTTTTAAATATGCTGTCTAAGTTGATCATTGTTTTACTTCCAAGGAGCAAGTATGTTTTAATTTAATGGCTGCAGTCACCATCTGCAGTGATTTTGGAGCCCCAAAAAATGAAATCAGCCACTGTTTCCACTGTTTTCCGATCTATTTGCCTTGAAGTGATGGGGCCAGAAGCCATGATCTTATTTTTCTGAATGTTGAGTTTTAAGCCAACTTTTTCACTCTCCTCTTTCACTTTCATCTAGAGGCTCTTTAGTTTCTCTTCACTTTTGCCATAAAGGTGATGTCATCTGCATATCTGAGGTTATTGATATTTCTCCAGGCAATCTTAATTCCAGTTTGTGCTTCATCCAGTCCAGCATTTCTCATGGTGTAATCTGAAAATAAGTTAAATAAGCAGGGTGACAATATACAGCCTTGACATACTCCTTTTCCTATTTGGAACCAGTCTGTTGTTCCATGTCCAGTTCTAACTGTTGCTTCCTGACCTGCATACAGATATCTCAGGAGGCAGGTCAGGTGGTCTGGTATTCCCATCTCTTGAAGAATTTTCCACAGTTTGTAGTGATCCACACAGTCAAAGGCTTTGATGTAGTCAATAAGGCATAAGTAAATGTTTTCCTGGAACTCTCTTGCTTTTTCCATGATCCAGCGGATGTTGGCAATTTGATCTCTGGTTCCTCTGCTTTTTCTAAATCCAGTTTGAACATTTGGAAGTTCCCAGTTCACATACTGTTGAAGCCTGGCTTGTAGAATTTTGAGCATTACTTTACTAGCATGTGAGATGAGTGCAATTGTGCGGTAGTTTGAGCATTCTTTGGCATTGCCTGTCTTTGGGATTGGAATGAAAACTGACCTTTTCCAGTCCTGTGGCCACTGCTGAGTTTTCCAAGTTTGCTGGCATGTTGAGTGCAGCACTTTCACAGCATCATCTTTGTAGGATGTGCAACAGCTCAACTAGAATTCCATCACCTCCACTAGCTTTGTTCATAGTGATGCTTCCTAAGGCCCACTTAACTTCACAGTCCAGGATGTCTGGCTCTAGGTGAGTGATCATACCATCATGATTATCTGGGTTGTGAAGATCTTTTTTTGTACAGTTCTTCATATATTCTTGCCACCTCTTCTTAATATCTTCTACTTCTGTTAGACCCATACCATTTCTGTCCTTTTTGCATGAAAAGTTCCCTTGGCATCTCTAATTTCTTGAAGAAATCTCTAGTCTTTCCCATTCTATTGTTCTCCTCTATTTCTCTGCATTGATCACTGAGGGAGGCTTTCTTGTATCTCATTGCTATTCTTTGGAAATTTGCACTCAAATGGGTGTATCTTTCCTTTCTCCTTTGCCTTTCACTTTTCTTCTTTTTATAGCAGTTTGTAAGTCCTCTTCAGACAACCATTTTGCCTTTTTACATTTCTTTTTCTTGGGGATTGTCTTGATCACTGCCTCTTGTACAATGCCATGAACCTCCATCCATAGTTCTTCAGGCCATCTGTTCATCAGAGCTACTCCTTTCAATTTATTTGTCACATCCACTGTATAATTGTAAAGGATTTGATTTAGTTCATGCTGAAATGTCTAGTAGTTTTCCATACTTTTTTCAGTTTAAGTCTGAATTGGCAATAAGGACTTCATGATCTGAGCCACAGTCAGCTCCCAGTCTTGTTTTTGCTGACCGTATAGAACTTCTCCATTTTTGGCTGTGAAGAATATTATCAATATGATTTCAGTATTGACCATCTGGTGATGTCCATGTGTAGAGTTTTCTCTTGTGTTTTTGGAAGAGGGTGTTTGCTATGACCAGTACGTTCTCTTGGCAAAACTCTTAAAAGAGCCTTTGCCCTGCTTCATTCTGTACTCCAAGGCCAAATTTGCCTGTTACTCCAGGTATTTCTTGACTTCCTACTTTTGCATTCCAGTCTCCTATAATGGAAAGGACATCTTTTTGGGTTTTAGTTCTAGAAGGTCTTGAGGGTCTTCATAGATCCTTTCAACCTCAGCTTCTTCAGCATTACTGGTTAGGACATAGACTTGAATTGCAGTTATATTGAATGATTTGACTTGGAAACGAACAGAGATGATTCTGTCATTTTTGAGATTGCATCCAAGTCTACATTTCAGACTATTCTGTTGGCTATGATGGCTATCCATTTCTTCTAAGGGATTCTTGCCCACAGTGGTAGATATAATGATCATCTGAGTTAAATTCACCCATTCCAGTCCATTTTAGTTCACTGATTCCTAAAATGTCAGTGTTCACCCTTGCCATCTCCTGTTGGGCCACTTCCAATTTGCCTTGATTCATGGAACTAACATTCCAGGTTCCTATGCAATATTGTGCTTTACAGCCTCTGTCTTTACTTCCAACACCAATCACATTCATAACTGGGTGTTTTCGCTTTGGCTCTGTCTCTTCATTCTTTCCAGAGTTAGTTCTCCACTGATCTCTAGCGGCATATTAACCTTAGTACATATCAATCCTTCTGGTTTTTCCTTACCTTATACTTTCTAGTTTCTCCAGAAGATATTGTCTCAATATACCCCTTTCCTTACAAATGCTTTCCCTACATTTTGTTTTTTTTTTCTAAATTTGTATGAAGGTAGAATAAATGGAATTAAACTGAACACACAAAATTAGCTTCCTATTTATAATCAGGAGTTATAGAAACACTGAAAAAATTCATATCCTAATTTCTTTTAATTCAGTTACTTTTATTATTTTTTGATGTATAATAAACTGTAGAAGTTATGATGAAGCTCCTATAAAATAATAGTCCTCCTTGTAAGGAATATTAGCAGAAAGACTTTCTCTAAAATTTCAATTATATGTATCTTTTAATAAAAAATTTATTTCTAGAAAAGTTTTTTTATAGAATCCTACCCAGGTGAAAAATAATATATGCAAAAGTTTATTCATTGTTTTATGTGAGGTACCAAATTATTGGAAACAAATCAATGGCCAGCAATAAATGAATGGTTAAATAAATTATGGAATACACAATCAATGGAGATTAATTATAAGTTTTTTAAATATGTAATTGGGATGATCTCTCAAATATGTTAAAAAAGAATCAAAATAAGTATGCAAGAAAGATACTACCATTCTGTAAAAAACTGAGGAAATATATATTTGTTTGTGTGTATATGTACTTTTTTTTTTTTTTTGCATGAAGAATACTTGGTACTATGCAGGAAACTGGTGATTTCAATTGCTTTAGAGGAGTAAGTGACTATGGGACAGAGTGGAAGAACTTTTCATGGAATATCTTCCACTTTTTAAGTTTATATTTAAAACATATAAATGTGTTATCTACCAAAAATTAAAGTTATTTAAAAATCTGGCTAGATTTATGGTCTTTATTTAGTCTTAATTGTCTTCAGGAGGCTTGGACACATACACTTTCACTGTGACTTGGACTGAGAGGTCCATTTATCTCTTCATCCTCTTTATTAACTAAGTAGAGGACTGGACTAATTATTGGAAAATTGATATGCTATCAGATATCCTAGTCTGTGCCTCCAAAACAAATCAATCTGCTGTTAACAAACTATGATCTGGGGACTTCCTTGTACAAATTGGAGAAGTCCATTATTCCACCAGGCCCCTCTTGGGTCTCTTAGACATGCTTACATATTCTGTGAATCTGTCTTGGGGTCATTTGTCAGCTCCATCAGTCATTTTTGTCCTGAAATTTACATATTTCAACACATTTCAGATTATCATTTTGTCATTGTCCTTCCCCAATTTTCCTTCAGTCTCTATAAAAATTTATTCCAAGTGTCATTTGAGGCTCAATTTTAATATTTTTTAAAATCTGAAACATAGTTCAAGCCAGTATGTTGTGTTTAACAAAAATGGTCTGAATGCTCAGAGTCAACAGAAGTTGACTTCTAAACTGCAAAGAGGAATTAAGCTACTGTTGGAAGCCACTATTCTTAGGACTCAGAGGCCTCAAAGTAACCTTTGGATTTGGGCCCAACTCTTGACAGCCTTTCACAAGTTTCAGCCCAACATAATTCATTTGAGAACATCCAGAGTTCTCCATGTTTCTGAGTCTGGATTCCCAGCTATCCTAGCCCCAAAGGAAGACAGTTTTCTTTTTCTGACTCTAATACCACCTATCTCAGAGGCAACACAGTGTTTTTGCTAAATTGATGCCTCCAGACTAGACAGAGATATGTGTCTTTCTTCCAAATATTTCTTCACATAAAATTACAGAAAAGGAACAATGCTAAGAGGTACTGTAGGACAATCTCTCCTGAAGAAGAGGGCCTGAAAACATCTTTGTGTGCCAAATCCCTGAACTTGACTAGATGGCTGATTGTATCTTCTGAACAAAATATATATTATTCATGTCAATAACACTGCATATGTGTACCAAAAAATTTACTAAGTAAAAAACTTAACACTTAAATACATAGTGTCTGTGTTCAAGTTTTAATGCCAGCAATTTTCTTCGAGCACTGTGGTTGGATATTTGTCTTACATTTGTGAGAATTAAAAGGCCAATTTACCATTGTCTCTAAAATAAACACAGAAAATTGCCCTAAAAGCAAAGTAATGTTTTCAACTAGAAACCAAATATTGTTAACAAATTTTAAATGGCCAGTTTTTCATAAAGACAAAAATCTAACCAAACATATACAGGCCCCCCAGTCAGTTAGTCAATCAATATAACTTTTCTGTTTTCTACACTGTACCCGTTAGCTTTAGGATAAATAAGGTTTTCTTTTCTGGTATAAAACTCAGTGATTGCCTTTGTTCTACAGCAGTCTTCTCTCAATAGCTCACTTTCTTTCCTTCCTCCAGGATCAAGAACCTCTGCTTAATCCTGAGTTCTTTACTTAAAAGTAAAGCACTAAGGAAGGGAGATATTTAAAAATTATTTCACAAGAGGAGTCTTTCTTAGATGGGCTTCCTTTTTTTTTTTTTTTTAAATGTAGAAACATGGACTACATGATATTTCCTGTGCAATCCCATTATATGGTCTCTTTCTCTCATCTGATCAGGAGGCACAGTCCAATGTGTGATTCCTCATAATAGCATTAATCTTCTGACTTGAGTCTCTTCATTATTTGTGCCACTGTTGAACTAGTCTTAGTCTATAGCAGATCCTAGCATGTAGTTCATTTCAGTTCAGTTCAGTTGCTCAGTCCTGTCCAACTCCTTGCAACTCCATGAACTACAGCATTCTAGGCCTTCCTCTCCATCATCAACTCCAAGAGACCACCCAAACCCAAGTCCATTGAGTCAGTGATGCCATCCAACCACTTCATTCTCTGTTGTCCCTTTCTCCTCCTGCCCTCAATCTTTCCCAGCATCATGGTCTTTACCAATGAATCAGCTCTTCGCATCCGGTGGCCAAAATATTAGAGTTTCAGCTTCAACATCAGTCCTTCCAATGAACACCCAGGACTGATCTCCTTTAGGATGGACGGGTTTGATCTCTTTGCTGTCCAAGGGACTCTCAAGAATCTTCTCCAACACCACAGTTCAAAAGAATCAATTCTTCAGCGCTCAGCTTTCTTCACAGTCCAACTCTGACATCCATACACGACCACTGGAAAAACCATAGCCTTGGCTAGATGGACCTTTGTTGGCAAAGTAATGTCTCTGATTTTTAATATGCTATTTAGGTTGGTCATAACTTTTCTTCCAAGGAGTAAGCATCTTTTAATTTCATGGCTGCAGTCACCATCGGCAGTGATTTTGAAGCCCAGAAAAATAAAGTCTGACACTGTTTCCACTCTTTCCCCANTTCTTCACAGTCCAACTCTCACATCCATACATGACCACTGGAAAAACCATAGCCTTGACTAGACGGACCTTAGTCAGCAAAGTAATGTCTCTGCTTTTGAATATACTATCCAGGTTGGTCATAACTTTTCTTCCAAGGAGTAAGCGTCTTTTAATTTCATGGCTGCAGTCACCATCTGCAGTGATTTTGGAGCCCCAAAAAATAAAGTCTGACACTGCTTTCACTGTTTACCCATCTATTTCCCATGAAGTGATGGGACCAGATGCCATGATCTTCATTTTCTGAATGTTGAGCTTTAAGCCAACTTTTTCACTCTCCACTTTCACTTTCATTAAGAGGCTTTTGAGTTCCTCTTCATTTTCTGCCATAAGGGTGGTGTCATCAGCATATCTGAGGTTATTGATATTTCTCCCGGAAATCTTGATTCCAGCTTGTGCTTCTTCCAGCCCAGAGTTTCTCATGATGTACTCTGCATAGAAGTTAAATAAGCAGGGAGACAATATACAGCCTTGACGTACTCCTTTTCCTATTTGGAACCAGTCTGTTGTTCCATGTCCAGTTCTAACTGTTGCTTCCTGACCTGCATATAGGTTTCTCAAGAGGCAGGTCAGCTGGTCTGGTATTCCCAGATATATAATATGACCACCTAATGTATTCACTGATAAACTTCTCAAGTCAAGATTAGCATATTTAAAAATCCACAATGACAACATACAGCATAATAGGTACAATACAACATCCTGTGAAGACACAATGACAATTGCAAATAGACACCCTGAGGAGTATTTCCCGGAGAAGGCAATGGCACCCCACACCAGTACTTTTGCCTGGAAAATCCATGGACATAGGAACCTGGTAGGCTGCAGTCCATGGGGTCGTTAAGAGTCGGGCATGACTGAGCGACTTCACTTTCACTTTTCACTTTCATACATTGGAGAAGGAAATGGCAACTCACTCCAGTGTTCTTGTCTGGAGAATCCCAGGGGCGGGGAGTCTGGTGGGCTGCCGTCTATGGGGTTGCACAGAGTCAGACACGACTGAATCGACTTAGCAGCAGCAGCAGCAGAGGAGTGTTTCCATGCCGAGCGGTGTGCATGTGCAGGCTTCATGCCACCTCACCAGAGACTGGAGTGTCAGACAGGAGGTAACATGCCTACAGATCCTTTGGAAAAGGCAAGAGTGTAACTGAGAAACGGGAACAGAGAGATGTAGCTAAAATGTGGAACCACACGTTGTGTTTCTCTTGGAAACGTGTTTGCTGCTAAGTAACCGGTACTAAGATACATTTTGAAACTAAAATTGACAGTTTCAGTAAAACTTTAGGGGAAATATACCACTCACAGAGGGCAAAACAGCAGAGGAATAACATGCCTGTCCAACTTGTGCCTTTAGGTAAAACCTATCACCTGTTTAGACTGTTACAGAACAGGCCTGCTTTCTGCCCCTCACCCCTTTTATCCTCAAGAGAAAAGGCTGGCTAAGCAGAGACTCAGGGCAGCTGTAGGCTGACAGAAAGCTGTTTTTAGGTTTCTCTGTACAATTAGAATTCTATTTCCAAAGGGTTTTAATACAACGAGATAAATGAGAATGCTTGTTTTATCCACTAGTCTTGCTTAGCTACATACTAAAGAATCTATTCCAGGTTCGGGGCAATGTCTCAGAAGTCTCACAGACTTGTGTGGTCCTTTGAATATTCCACAAAAGAGGCCAATGTGAGCAGTTCCTTGGAAGATAAAACAGCCTCAAGCATCTGAGACCTTGGTGCCACAAATTTACCCTCCCCTGAGAAGCTCAAATCTCCTCTCCAAATGGATGAATATGTATAGAGGATCTTGCCTTTCAAGCCTGAATACATGGGGGGCATGTACTGCTGAAAATCTCTGAAAAACAGACTTAATTAATACAAGAATATGTCTGAAAGCATTCCTATAGAGACAAATCAAACGACTCTTTATAAAGCTCAGCAAACAATGTTTCTTGCTCAGAAATCTTGAAAATACAAGTTATTCATTTTAAGTGGTCATATTTATAATTCAGATTAGTGAGATTATCATATTCCTGCAAAGTCACCAAAATCTGCACCACTGTGACCCCGTTATCTATTGTGTGTCCCCTAGCTCATTCCGTGCTTTAAGTCACTTGAGGGCAATGCTCAGCAAACAATGTTTCTTGCTCAGAAATCTTGAAAATACAAGTTATTCATTTTAAGTGGTCATATTTATAATTCAGATTAGTGAGATTATCATATTCCTGCAAAGTCACCAAAATCTGCACCACTGTGACCCCGTTATCTATTGTGTGTCCCCTAGCTCATTCCGTGCTTTAAGTCACTTGAGGGCAAGACGCTGTGACAGGTCCCTGCAAGGTGAACGCATTCCCCGTTTTCACCACAGAGCCAACCATTTCTGAGTGTTAGATGTTGCACTGACTGTAAAGAATAATGACAACTGGTCATTTATAAAACCTAGAATCTAGCTGAGGAATGTGACTGGTTTAACTCTTTTTCAGGTATTTCAAGGCCAACTGTAATTAGCTGCTAAGCAGAATGAGTGGTATAAAAAAAGTAGGCAAAATTCTTAACAAGGTGCCTAGCCCTGGGCCAAGGACTTTCCACTTACTGTTCCATCAATTTTCTTTACCACCTCTGAGTGACTGTTTCCATTTGAGAAAACTGAAGTTTAGAGAGGGAAAATAATTTGATAAAATCCATGTAAACTAGTAAGGGAGAGGGTCAAGGACTAAAATCCAGACCACTCTCCTCCAATGATCTGAATTTTTAGGGGCAGAAGTGATCTGGCTTGAGCAGAGTCTTGAAGGAAGGCAGCTTTGGCGGGGGGAAGAACAAGGGCCTCCTGAGCTGGGCTCTGAGGGAACCAGGGACTGGAGGGTAGAGCCTGAGGCATGCTTGCCTGCCCAGGAAATGCCCATGATCCTGGGGTCAATCACCTCTTCCTCTTGTTATACAGAGAGCTGAGCAGCTGGCTGTCTCTTCTACACTCACTTTCTAACTGAGTTAGTTTGGGGTACAGAAAAACCTGCACTCTATAATTCAAATAAAAAGCCCCGGTTTCTTTATGGAGAAGGGCATCTGGATATTAGCATTTCCAATTGTGCCTTGGAGTCAGGAAGTAGATAAACACATCAGAACGTTGACTTTTCATTATGTCCTTGAGCAGATCACTGCAATGGAAACTTTAGCCCAATTAAGGTTTATGCCACAGACCTAAGGTTCCAATAAAGCCACTAAATTTGTAAAGAAGATGCTGTTTTAAACCTGCTGGAAATTTCAAGCTGGTATCTCCCAGGGTTTCTAAGATACAGTTGCCTCCAAATTGGCCCTTTGTGTTGTGCCCTAGGGCAGCACAGCAGTGTTGCAATTGTGTCTAATTAACCTCCTGCTAAACCCGAAATGTCAGAAAGGCGAATCATCAAACTAGAGCTAGATGCTGGGTTGTTGTTATTTTCAACAGGAATAGAACTAGCTGTTTTCACTTTTGAGGCAACTGTTCTGGAGTCAAAGAGTCGGAGACGACTGGGTGACTTTCACTTTTCATTCTGAAAGTTGGCAGGATATTAGCACTCTGTATCAGGATATTTGCATGTTAAATATGAGATCTGAATATGTCTTAACTTTGATACGGTCACATTTTAAAACCAGTAGCAGGGAAAGACAGGGATAATTATAGCTTGATATTGATTTAGGGGGACGATTTTTTAACTAAGTTTGACTCCATGTAAAATTCTATTTTCTACATAACTCGAGGTAACTAATATAGCTGGGTTTTTTTTTTTTTTTTTTTTTTAAAAAATCTGGTAGCCAGGTGGGGAGAGCAAAAGACTGCATTATGATTCAGTTGGGATAGGCTAAACCATGCTGGAGTGACAACTCCAGAATCACAGTGGCTTTAAACATCATGGCTTTATTCTTCAATCAAACTACTTGCTCATTAGGTTAGCTAAGACCTAGCTGAGAGCAGATTATATCTCTGTGCTGCTGCAATTGCCAACCACTCCTCTGTTGCTGTGTACCAAATTATCACAAATTAGCAGCTGGAAATAACACACACTATTATCTCACAGATTTTGTAGGCCAGAAATTTAGGTACCACTTAGCTGGGTCCTTGGATTTATGGTCTCTCAGTTCAGTTCAGTTCAGTAGCTCAGTCCTGTCCAACTCTTTGCAACACCATGAATCGCAGCAGGCCAGGCCTCCCTGTCCATCACCAACTCCCAGAGTTCACTCAAACTCCTGTCCATCGAGTCAGTGATGCCATCCAGCCATCTCATCCTCTGTCCTCCTCTTCTCCTCCTGCCCACAATCCCTCCCAGCATCAAAGTCTTTTCCAATGAGTCAACTCTTCGCATGAGGTGGCCAAAGTACTGGAGTTTCAGCTTCAGCATCAGTCTTTCCAATGAACACCCAAGACTGATCTCCTTTAGGATGGACTGGTTGGATCTCCTTGCAGTCCAAGGGACTCTCAAGAGTCTTCTCCAACACCACAGTTCAAAGGATCAATTCTTTAGCGCTCAGCTTTTTTCACAGTCCAACTCTCACATCCATACATGACTACTGGAAAAACCATAGCCTTGACTAGACAGACCTTTGTTGGCAAAGTAGTATCTCTGGTTTTCAATATACTATCTAGGTTGATCATAACTTTTCTTCCAAGGAGTAAGCGTCTTTTAATTTCATGGCTGCAGTCACCATCTACAGTGATTTTGGAGCTCCCCCAAAATAAAGTCTGACACTGTTTCCACTGTTTCCCCATCTATTTCCCATGAAGCGATGGGACCAGATGCCATGATCTTCATTTTCTGAATGTTGAGCTTTAAGCCAACTTTTCACTCTCCACTTTCACTTTCATCCAGAGGCTTTTTAGCTCCTCTTCACTTTCTGCCATAAGGGTGGTGTCATCTGCATATCTGAGGTTATTGGTATTTCTCCCGGAAGTCTTGATTCCAGCTTGTGCTTCTTCCAGCCCAGCGTTTCTCATGATGTACTCTGCATAGAAGTTAAATAAGCAGGGTGACAATATACAGCCTTGACGTACTCCTTTTCCTATTTGGAACAAGTCTGTTGTTTCATGTCCAGTTCTAACTGTTGCTTCCTGACCTGCATATAGGTTTCTCAAGAGGCAGGTCAGGTGGTCTGGTATTTCCATCTCTTTCAGAATTTTCCACAGTTTACTGTGATCCACACAGTCAAAGGCTTTGGCACAGTCAATAAGGCAGAAATAGATGTTTTTCTGGAACTCTCTTGCTTTTTTGATGATCCAGCGGATGTTGGCAATTTGATCTCTGGTTCCTCTGCCTTTTCTAAAACCAGCTTGAACATCTGGAAGTTCACGGTTCACTAATTGCTGAAGCCTGGCTTGGAGAATTTTGAGCATTACTTTACTAGCATGTGAGATGAGTGCAATTGTGTGGTAGTTTGAGCATTCTTTGGCATTGCCTTCCTTTGGGATTGGAATGGAAACTGACCTTTTCCAGTCCTGTGGCCACTGCTGAGTTTTCCAAATTTGCTGGCATATTGAGTGCAGCACTTTCACAGCATCATTTTTCACGATTTGAAACAGCTCAACTGGAATTCCATCACCTCCATTAGCTTTGTTCGTAGTGATGTTTTCTAAGGCCCACTTGACTTCACATTCCAGGATGTCTGGCTCTAGGTGAGTGATCACACCATCGTGATTATCTGGGTCATGAAGATCTTTTTTGTACAGTTCTTCTGTGTATTCTTGCCACCTCTTCTTAATATCTTCTGCTTCTGTTATGGTCTCTCACAGGGCTTCAATCAAAATTTTAGGGCTAGGAGTCTCATCTGAACGTTTGACTAGGGAAGGATTCGCTTCTAAGTTCATGTAGTTGTTGGCAAAAATCAGTACCTTGCAGGTTGTGAGATGGGGACCTATGTTTCTTGCCATGTGGGCCTCACCACAGCAACTCAAAATATGGCACCTTGCTTCAGTAAAGCCCACAAGGACAAGAATAGGCCTGCAAGACAGAATTTACAATCTTATGTTATATAATAATGGAAATGACATCCCATCACCTTTGCAATATTCTACTGGTTGGTATTGAGTCATCAGACCAGTTTATACTCAAAAGGACTGTACAAGGACATGAATTCCAAGATACAGAGGTCTTTGGGGATCATCTTAGGCTCTGTGCACCATTCGCCAAGACAGAGAAAAGCAAATGTGAGGGGCCATGCACTGAACTAAAGACACAGCACTTCACTTATATTTCACTGGTCAAACCAAGTCACATGGTCATAACTGTCTTAGGAGACGTGTGTGCTGGTGGTCAGTCATGTCTGACTCTTTGCAATCCCATAGACTGTACCCACCAGGTTCTTTTGTTCATGGGGATTCTCCAGGCAAGAATACTGGAGTGGGCTGCCATTTCCTTCTCCAGGGCATCTTCCCAACCCAAGGATTGAACCCATGTCTCCTGCCTTGACAAGCAGATTCTTTACCATCTTGCCACTTGGGAAATTAATGAAATTAATATCTTGGGAGAGGGGAGATGCAATTCTACATATGCCTGGGAAGAAAAGAAACAGGATACTTGCCAACACCCCCAGTGACAGCCGTGTTTGTCTATGAAATAAAAGTACTTTAGGCTCTGTAGAGGAATTCACCAGTTACAGACAGATCAATGCATAAAATAACAGATTAAAAATTAACTAAATAAATTAGGTGCTCAGTCACTTTAGTCATGTCCGACTCTTTGTGACCTCATGGACTGTGGTCCACCAGACTCCTCTGTCCATGGGCTTCTCCAGGCAAGGATACTGGAGTGGGTTGCCATGCCCTGCTCCAGGAAATAAATTATACCATTATACAATTGTCTCAGCTTAGGCTCCCCTAGAGGCAAACCCCAAGATAAGAAATTGAGTAGAAGTAATTTATTTTATAATTAATAATTTATTTAGATTATAGTGGATAACGATGAGAAAGAATAAGGAAAGAAAGCTAAAAATGAGTGTGTGATAATAGTTGCTACTGTGGGCAATTGGGGCTCAAACCCTCTGACAGTACTCCAAAGAAGATGTCTTATCTGTAGCAGAAGTCAGGTAGGATATTTTCCCTTTAACGCCTGCCTGTCTTTGGCTCAGGACTGTTCCCAGGGGAACAGCTAGCCTGTACTTGATTGGGCTGAGAGAAAGGTCTCAGGTAAAGAGTTCTGAGTGCTTGTAATATCTAAGTCGACCAGCATGGTGAGTGATAAAAAGTTTTTAATGGGCCAGATCCAACAGCATCTTCTTCAAACTATTAGACTTGTCTTGTGTGTAAACTGGAAGTCAAGGGAACTGGTTTCAGAATCAGGTTGTTATGCTAAGTGAGTTGATAACTGTGTCATTGAAAATTTGTGCTTCTCTCCTACGCTGAGCTCAACTTCTAATTGTGTTTAGGGAAAAAAAGTAATAAGAAGGAAACTCGAAGCTTCTTAGTGGTGTATAATCAAGACAGCTTCTTTATTACCATTATTACTAATAGTGATGCATAATAATAATGATGGGTCTGAAAGGCCATGTTTGCTTTTATTAATATAATATTACTGGAGGACTGTAGAGGAAGAGGAAAGAGGGGGCAGTTTGCTATCATTACCAACAACTTTCCTAACTTCTTATCCACTGATGGTTGCTACTGAAGTGCTGTGGAGGTGATAGGGTGGAAGGCGTCAGAGGGTGGGGGCTCTGGAGGTTGTGGAGACACAGGAACAGGAAGGTAACCTCGTGGCTTATGGTAACTTCTGCCTCTGTGCGATAATGTGCTAGGGCTGTAATAATGCGTGTTCAGTTGGTCAGTTTTGTCCGACTCTTTGCAATCCCAAGGATTGTAGCCCGCCAGACTCCTCCATCCTTGGATTTCCCAGTAGGAATACTGGAGTGGGTTCCCCTTTGCTCCTTAGCAGGGTCTTCCCAACCCAGGGGTCGAATCCATGTCTTCTGTATTGGCAGGTGTATTCTTCACCACTGTGCCACCTGGGAAGCCCCAGGGCTGAAATAATAAAGTACCACAAAGTGGGCGGCCCAAACAGCAGAAATGCTTTGTATCACCGTTCTGGAGGCTGGAAGGCTGGGAGCGAGTTGTGTGGATTGTTTTCTCCTGAGGGTTGTGAGGAAGACTCCGTTCCAGTCCTCTCGCCTAGCTTCGTATGGCTTGCCGGCAATCTTTAACATTTCTTGGCATGTAGAAGAAACACCCCGATCCCTCCCTTCATCTTCACATGGCCCTGGCTTTGGGCTTTGGGTACAAGTCTGTGTCCACGTTTCCTTTTTTTTTTTTTTTTTAATGTCATCAGTCGTATTTGACTGAATGACCAGATCTTAGGTAATTATACTTATATCTGCAGCAACCAACCCTATTCCAAATCAGGTCACATTCCGAGGTCCTGGGGGTTAGGAATTCAAACTATTAATTTGAAAGGAGGGACACTATTCAACCCATAATATCACATAATTCAAAATATATTGTTTCTCTATAGGTCCAAAATTCAGCTTTCCACCTAAATCCTAAAGATTCTATGAAGATCCTCTCTTTGTAACCATATAGATGTCTGCCTTCACAACCTAACAACCTGCAATTGATTTTACATAAGCTTGCATTTTTCCCTGTTACACATGTGCAAATATCTCCAAGTCAAGTTCCTCAAAGACTGGGATCATAGGAAACATAAGTCCAAGATGGGACACATTTTACATTGCCTTAATATGTGCTGACAGAACATCAGGTAACTTGCAACCTTTTTCAAAGTAAGTTCTAGAAAGGCAGAGGATCCAGAGACCAAATTGCCAACATCCACTGGATCATAGAAAAAGCAAAGGAATTCCCAAAAAAATCTACATTTGCTTCATTGACTACGCCAAAGTCTTTGACTCTGTGGATCATAACAAACTGTGGAAAATTCTTCAAGAGATGGGAATACCAGACCACCTGACCTGCCTCTTGAGAAACCTGTATGCAGGTCAGGAAGCAACAGTCAGAACTGGACATGAAGCAATGGACTGATTTCAAATTGAGAAAGTAGTACGTCAAGGCTGTATATTGTCACACTGTTTATTTAACTTACATGCAGAGTACTCATATGAAAGATTGCTGGGAGAAATATCAATAACCTCAGATATGCAGATGATACTACCCTAATGGCAGAAAGAGAAGAGGAACTAAAATGCCTCTTCATGAAAGTAAAAGAGGAGAGCGAAAAAGCTGGCTAAAAATTCAACATTCAAAACACCAAGATCATGGAATTTGGTCCCATCACTTCATGGCAAATAGATGAGGAAGCAATGGAAACAGTAACAGACTTTATTTTCTTGGGCTCCAATCACTGCGGATAGTGACTGCAGCCATGAAATTAAAAGATGCTTGCTCCTTGGAAGAAAAGCAATGACAAAACTAGGCAGTGTATTAAAAAGCAGACATTACTTTGCTGACAAAGGTCTGTATAGTCAAAGCTATGGTTTTTCCAGTAGTCATGATACGGATGTGAGAGTTGGACCATAAAGAAGGCTAAGCACTGAAGAAGTGATGCTTTCAAACTGCTAGAGAAGACTCTTGAGAGTCCCTTGAATAACAAGGAGATCAAACCAGACAATCCTAGAGGAAATCAACTCTGAATAATCACAGGAAAGACTGATGCTGAAGCTGAAGCTCCAATACCCTTGCTACCTGATGTGAAGAGCTGACTGATTGAAAAGACCTTTATGCTGGAAAAGAATGAGGGCAGAAGGGGGCACCAGAGGATGAGATGGTTGAATGGCATCACTGATTTAATGGACATGAGTTTGAGCAAGCTGCAGGACATGGTGAAGGACATGGAAGCCTGGCATGCTGCAGTCCATGGGGCCGCAAAGAGCTGGACACAACTGAGCTACTAAACAACTCTAGATGAGCAGTTCACAGCCTTACAGAACTTTACAAATACACATTCTGAGCCACATACAGATCTGGAGAATCATATTTGGGGATATAAAATAAAAAAGGCTGCATGCTCGTAAGTTCCTTTTGTGACTTGGATTCAGCCATACTCATTGGACAAAACTTAGGAACCTCTAGGATAGAGTTCAGTTCCCACTGAGCCTTTGTCCACTGCTTTCAAGGCTAATGTCAGTTTTATATATTTCTAATTCTTCTGGGACAACAAAGTATAGAGCTTAATTTCTTAAAGCTCCTAGGCATGATATTGGCAGAGATCCATGATCAAATATGGGAAGTTATGAGTTAATCAGAGTGAAATAAATTTCCTTACTGTAGGACTTTTAAAAAATTTTAATAGGATAAGTATGCTGTGAACTGGGGTAACGAGGATAATACAAAGCTCTTCTTACCTTCTTTTTAAATTTTGTTTATTTATTTTGGTCCCATCAAGCGGGTTGTGGAATCTCAGTTTCCCAACCAGTGACTGAACCACAAGTTCACCAGGGAACTCCCTCTTCCAGCTTCTTTTATTAAAGAAACTTTAATTTTTCCTAGAACATCTCCCGAAACAATTCCTGTTAAGGACACTTTTTGTAAAGTGAAGCTATTTTCAGGAGGCCTAACTCTCAGCTTCAACATATTATTCACAGAAGATAAGACCTCTTTTTTTTTTTTTTTCATCTATAAAGTTGAGGAAATTTGCTCCAACATATTTCTAGATCTTTTAAAAAGAGCTTACTGATTTGGGGCTCTCGATTTGTCATGATGTTATTTAATATAAAGCCTGCTTTACTGTGGTACCTTTGCTTCTTCCTATCACATTAGGGATAAACAGAGTTTCTGCTGTTACAAGGTAATTTGCTAGGTACTTCTGGGGAGATGAATGAGAAAGAATAATGACCCTTCTCCTCAAGGAAGTTTTCAGTTGTGTTGGTGAGTCAGACACGTATACCTTCATTTCTCTCCTCCCTCTGTTCCCTCTCTCTTCATATCACCTACGTCCGTCTTTGGTATCCAGAAGAAATACATGCAGCCAAAGATGCAGTACAATGCTATGTCATTTCTCTATTTGTCTTCATTATCTCCAGAAAGAAGATATGCCAACATAAAAATTAGGAAAGGTCAACTGTCCCTTCTCCTAATATGGGAAGTGTTTTAAATGGTTTCTTAGAAAAAATGGGTGTTGGATCCCTTTGTGACTTCCTTTAAATTAAAATGAGCAAGGAGAGGGACTTCCCTGGTGTTCCAGTGGTTAAGACTCCACATTTCCACTGCAGGGGCATGGGTTCGATCCCTGGTGGGGGAAGTAAGATCTCACATGTTGTATAATCTGAAAAAGAAAAATAAATAAGCAAAATAAAATAACTAGTTTCTTCTAAAAGAATAGTGAATGATTATTTTTCAAAATAAAAATAAAGTTATCACAGAGAACTAGCAGAATGACAAGTCAACCCAATGCCGCAGGTGAGTTTGGACTGACCTCCAAAACAGCTTCTGATACGAAAGAACCCGTGCATGCTGAGCGGGCGACGCAGAGGGGAAGCAACTGTGCGCTTGGCCCTGCTGCCTGTCTCTCCTGCTTGCGGAATGCTGCCGCGTGCCCTGGGGTCGTGATTCCAGATGCTGGATGTGTGCTTTGGGGTCTTGAGGGCAGCCTGCTGAGCAGTGGTTCTCAAGAGATCATAGTTTGGACTGACCTCCAAAACAGCTTCTGATACGAAAGAACCCGTGCATGCTGAGCGGGCGACGCAGAGGGGAAGCAACTGTGCGCTTGGCCCTGCTGCCTGTCTCTCCTGCTTGCGGGATGCTGCCGCGTGCCCTGGGGTCGTGATTCCAGATGCTGGATGTGTGCTTTGGGGTCTTGAGGGCAGCCTGCTGAGCAGTGGTTCTCAAGAGATCAGTACCTCCTTCTAGGGTGTGGTGGCCAGGGTTAGCAAGTAAAAATACAGGATGCCTAGTAAAATATGGATTTCAAATACATTAATTTCTTTCCTTGGAAGCATGTCCCAAATATTGTATAGGACAAATTTATATTGAGAAATATTTTGCTGTTTCTCTGAAGTTCAAATATAACAAAGCATCCTGGATTTAATCAGATAAGCCTACTCTAGAGAGATTTTTTTAAAAAATAATTTGTGTCAGGAATTTTGTCACCACGGTGATGGAGGGAGGAGGGATACAAGATATTGTGCACATGCTGACCACTCTTACAGGACAGAGAATTGTCCCAAAGCCATGTGACTTCTGAATATTCCACTGGACACTCATGAAAACAAAGTAGGAGTTATTTTAATCGATAATGAATTTAGCATGTAATAGAGTCTTAAAAATCAGAAGGCAACAACTATGTAAATTAAAGGATGATTCTATTAATACCCTGTTTCATTTCGTATGTCAGCAACAGTCAATCCGGAAAACTGTATCACTTGTGGCACCAGTGCACGTGGTATTTGAGTCACCAATAAGTCACACAAATTATCTGCGGCTGTCACCATCATACGTGACACACATCTATACGTGTGTGCCCAAGTACAGGATTATTCACTATTCTTACAATATTGAGCCCAGATTCTTACGTATGAAGAAAGGAATCTATTTCTTTTTTTCATTAAAATTAGAACACGAAATATTTTCTTAAAAATATTTGTGGAGATAGATCACATTCCCTATGAATTCATTTTAGGAGAGGAAGAGGGACTTGGGTTTGATAGGTTCAACACCCACTGGTGGAGGGGCTTTGGACCTGTTTTGTCTACAAGGCAATGTGGATAGGTGCCAGTGGAAAAAAAGAACTTTGAAAGAAGAAAGGGTCTAAAATTTTAGAAGAAAAATCAAAACGGCATGACTGTGCAAACGACTGCAACCTTTTCACCTTTTCTTTTCTCATCTCTCTAAATCTCCCTGAGAAACACAGAATTCGAAACTTGATTCTGCTTTGAATATTTTTTAAATGTTATTTTTTTCCTCTAAGTTTTTGGACACTAATTACATCACTGCAGGTTAGATACATTTCTTTGCATTAATTCAGGTTGTGCTTTATAAATTCTGACAGATCTGAATGGAAAAGAAAGTCAAACCTTGAGGCGCCATAGGGCTTAGTAATACCAATACTTTCATGAGCATAAGTAATTATAATGTTGATTAGAGCTTTTAAAAACTCTATTCCGAGTGAATACATTGTCTCACCATGTAGAAGACAGACCTAAATCCTGAAGACATCCAAAAGTACTGATTACAATTCACATTCTAGTCTATTAAGCAATTTGTCTAGCAATTAACTTTCTATATTGTTCTCTGAACCACTGTTATCATAATAAGTAACATTTGGGTAAAACCAAAGTTGGGGAAGCTATGAGGCTGTCCTGAGGAGAAGGGAAAAAATAGATACCAGTGACAAAGAGAGATGACAAAGAGGAGGAACAGCGATGAACTGGGGTGCTCCAGTTATCATCGCTGCGTAAAATATCCCTCTCATGTCAGCCGCTAAAAACAACAGCCACGTTAACTATATTTTACAATTTGGGGGTCAGGAATTAATAGAGGGTTCAGGTATGCAATTCTTCTGCTCCACGTGGCATCCACTGGGGTCGCTCAGGTATTTGGCTGGAGGATGGGCTGGCCTGCAAGGTTCAAGATGACCCATCTCATGAGCCCATGACAAGGAGGTGGGAAGCCTCAGCTTGCCTGGGCCCCTTGTGCTCTCCACATCACCTTTTCTGCAGAGATAACAAAGCTAGCTGCTTATGTGGTGGTTCAGGAGCGCTTCCCGTGAAGTGGAAGCAGAAGGGGCCCAGAAGCCAGTGCAGCGTTGTTTCTTCTGTATTCTCTTGGTCACCGTCACAGGCAGTGGATAAATTTAGAGGGAAGGAAAATAAACATGCCCCATCAATGGAAAAAGATCGAAGAATTTTTGGCCACTTAATCCACCAAATTTGAAGGAAAAAAAAGAGGTTGATGGACACACATTACACTACCCCAAGATGCAAACTCTAGAATTTTCCACAGTTTATTGTGATCCACACAAGTCAAAGGCTTTGGCATAGTCAATAAAGCAGAAATATATGTTTTTATGGAACTCTCTGGCTTTTTTGATGATCCAGCAGATGTTAGCAATTTGATCTCTGGTCCCTCTGCTGTTTCTAAAACCACCTTGAACATGTAGAAGTTCATGGTTCACGTATTCCTGAAGCCTGGCTTGAAGAATTTAAGCATTACTTTACTAGCATGTGAGATGAGTACAATAGTTACTCATGAGAGCACGTAGTTACTATATACTAAATATTTTGCGGGTAAATGAGTGTTCATGGCATACCAAACACTATGTACATTATTAAGCACTAAATTTGGAAATTCTTATCCCACTACCTGGAATAAAATAAAATATCTAGACATTTTGTTTAGAGAACAAGAAAAGCAATATAAAACAAAATGATAATTAGCAAAAACTCTCAGTTGGAGAGCTGTGAATGTACATATGTATGTACATGTACTCTCCATGTTCCAAATGTATTTGAGATAGCTTATAGGTCACATATAAAACGAGATGTTCCAAAAGATGATAGAAACGACATATAAAAGAACAAGGGTGTATAATAGTTCCAGAAGGTCCTAGTAGCTGTGATGTTGGACGAAACAGGAGTTGATCTGAGCCATGAAGAGGAGATTTCAATGTTTAGAATGAAAAGCAGATGGAAAAAGGGGTCAGAAAAACTAGGACACTATTTTAAAATAACAGATTAGAATTAATGTATTTGACATATAAGCAGGAAAGTTCAAGGTTTTCTGGAGGTCTTTTTAGGGAAATAAAATTATGAAAGCAAAGTTAAGACAGACTCCATAAGGGGCATGTGCAAGTGAGAAGCCTTATTTCCTAATGGGTACACATAGCTGTTCATGTGGTAAAGTGGCCCATCTAAATGGGAATCATTTTGATGGGAATTGAAAAAGTGAGACTGTAGAGAAGAGGTGAAATGCAAAAGACTGAGATCACAGAATGTTAAAATTAAGCTTGATTCTATAAGCAACTTTGTAGCCATGTCATGAGATGTAAAAACTGGTATCTTTAAAAGACTCATTTAGGAAGGGAGAACAAGATGGCAGAGAAGTAGGTGAACGTGGAGTACATCTCTCTCCACAGATATATCAAGAATACACCCTCAGACACAGAAGTGCATGCAGAGGCCATGCTTAGAGCATACAGGAGTACCTGACAAGTAGAAAAGAATATATAAACCCACGCAAAACTCAAGATCAAGCCCTGAGCCTTCGGAGTGGGAGCACTGAATTAAGACCCTAGAATACTGGAGAACTAACCCTAGTGGGTACCAAATAGTGAGAACTTACACAAAGGAAACCACTGTAATACAAGACCTGGTATCACCCAACCACCAATAGCAGCCTGTACAGGATGCCTCATCTAAAAAACAAACAAAACAAAAATAAAAACTCAATCATCAGCAGACAGGATTACCACCTCACTCAACTTTGTCCATCAGAGGAAAAACAAACAAACAAACAAAGAAAAACTCAGAACAAATCTCACCTTATAAGAAGCTAACACTAACCACTGGACAAAACTTAGAGGGCAGAAACCAAAAGGAAGAAAAAATTCAGCCTTGGAGCCTGGGAAAAGGAGATCTCAAACACAATAAGTTAAAAAAAAAAATAATGAAAGGGCAGAGAAATACTATAAAAATGAAGGAACAAACTAGAAACACAGACTTGCAAATAAAGAGGAAATAGGCAAACTACGTGAAAAATAATTAGGAATAATGATAGTAAAGATGATCAAAACCTTGAAAGCAAAATGGAGAAAATGAAGAATCAATTAATAAAGACCTAGAAGAATTAAAGAATAAACATTCAGAGACAAACAACACTATTACTGAAATTAAAAATACTCTAGAAGGAATCAATAGCAGAATATCTGAAGCAGAACAAAAAGCTGGAAGATAAAATTGTGGAAACAACTTCTGAAAAGCAGAATAAAGTAAAAGAATGAAAAGAACTGAGGATAGTCTCAGAGACCTCTGGGACAGTATAAAACACACCAACCTTCGAATAATAGGGGTTCCAGAAGAAGAGAAAGAGAAAGGGTATGAGGAAATTTTTGAAGAGATTATAGTTAAAAATTTCGCCAACATGGAAAAAGAAACAATCAATTAGCCCCAAGAGGCACAAAAAGTCCCATACAGGATAAACTCAAGGAGAAACACACCAAGACACATACTAATTAAACTAACAAAGACTAAACA
>SJYX01024508.1:307641-345867 GCA_006410675.1 Oreotragus oreotragus
AAAAAAAAAAAAAAAAGATTGCCAGGAGAAATACCAATAACTTCAGATATGCAGATGACACCACCCTTATGACAAAAAGTGAAGAACTAAAGAGTCTCTTGATGAAAGTGAAAGAGGAGAGTGAAAAAGCTGGCTTAAAGCTCAGCATTCAAAAAACTGAGATCATGGCCTGTGGTCCCATCACTTCATAGCAAATAGATGGGGAAACAATGGAAACAGTGAGACACTGTATTTTTGGGGGGGCTCCAAAATCACAGAGGGTGGTGACTGCAGCCACAAAATTAAAAGATGTTTGGTCCTTGGAAGAAAAGCTATGACAAGCTTAGCACATTAAAAAGCAGAGACATTACTTTGCCAACAAAGGTCCGTCTAGTCAAAGCTATGGTTTTTCTAGTAGACATGTATGAATGTGAGAGTTGGACCATAATGAAAGCTGAGCATCAAAGAACTGATGCTTTTGAACTGTGGTGTTGGAGAAGACTCTTTTTTTTTTTTTAACTTTATTTTACTTTACAGTACTGTATTGGATTTGGCATACATTGACATGAATCCGCCATGGGTGTACATGAACTCCCAAACATGAACCCCAGTCCCATCTCCCACCCCACATCATCCCTCCGATCATCCCCATGCACCAACCCCAAGCATCCTGCATCCTGCTTCGAACATAGACTGGCGATTCGTTTCTTACATGATAGTATACCTATTTCAATGCTATTCTCCCAAATCATCCCTCCCTCTCCCTCTCCCTCTCCCTCAGAGTCCAAAAGTCCGCTCTACACATCTGTGTCTCTTTTGCTGTCTTGCATACAGGGTCCTCATTACCATCTTTCTAAATTCCATATATATGTGTTATTATACTGTATTGGTGTTTTTCTTTCTGGCTTACTTCTTGAGAGTCCCTTGGACTGCAAGGAGATCAAATCAGTTAATCCTAAAGGAAATTAACCCTGAATATTCATTGGATGGACTGATACTGAAGCTGAAGCTCCAATACTTTTGCCACATGATGCAAAGAACTGACTCATTGGAAAAAGACCCTGATGCTGGGAAAGTTTAAAGCCAGGAGAAGAAGGGGATGACATCAATGAGACCGTTGGATAAGATCACTGACTTTAAGGATATGAGTTTGAGCAAGCTTTAGGAAATGGTGAAGAACAGAGAAAACTGGCGTGCTGCAGTCTATGGGATCACAAAGAGTCAGACACAGCTGAGCAACTGAACAGCAGTTAGAAGATTGGAGTTACAGGGAAATTCACTTTCCCTGTATCTGGGGAGAGAAATGGATCCAGACATTTACAGTCAAACAAAATAACCCCAAAAAATATACATGTAGGTGTATGCTATTCAAAATGCAAAAACCCAAAAGCAAAGAAAACATCCTGAGAGATGTCAGAAGTAATAAAACTACCTTCAATATAGAGAAGCAGGATAAAAATTATAGAAAACCTCTTATCACAAGGCATGCAAGCAAGAAGAAAGTGGGATAAATTTAAAACGTTAAAAAACTCATCAACCTAGAATTCTACAATCAGTAAAATTATCCTTCAGCAATGAAGGAAACATGAAAGCCCCTTCAGTGTCTCAAATTCACAGCCAAGCTTGAGAACAACTGATTTAGGTAAATTTGTTTAGATGGAAAGAATATATGTAAGTATTCTTATAAAATATTTTAGTAAAAAATGTTTAACTTAAATTTGTCCACAGGTTCCCTCTACTACTGGCCTTGTGAACCTAGAGAGGTGGAATATGGTGGGAGGTGGGAGGGAGGTTTAAGACAAAGGGACCATATGTATACCTATGACTGATTTTTGTTGATGTATGGCAGAAACCAATAAAATATTGTAAATTAATTATCCTCTAATTAAGAATAAATAAATTTCAAAAGATGGGACTCATTCATATTTAGAGCACTTACTCTATATCCACTTAACGGTATTCAGATGATTTTAGACATAAGGTGAGGTGGTTTTGTTATTTAGTTGCTAAGTCATGTCTGGCTCTTCTGCAACCCCTTGGACTGTAGTCTGTCAGGCTCTTCTGTCCATGGGATTTCCCAGGCAAGAATACTGGAGTGGGTTGCTATTTTCCTCTCCAGCAGATCTTCCTGACCCAGGGATTGAATGTGTATTTCCTGTTTGACAGGCAGATTCTTTACCACTGAGCCACCCAGGAAGCCCATTAAATTGAGTTACCTTTTACTTATTGCTCTGTGTTCTATCTCTGTTTTAACATTGGACCAGCAGGTTATGGCTCTATAATCTTTTAGTCAAGATATATCCCAGTGTAATTCTCACAAGATTTTCTCCTAGTTTGTTGAAACCATCAGATGCTTATTAAGATTGCTATAATTGTACAGTTGATATGGATGAACATTTTGAGTGTAGACTGTGATAGGTTCAGGGATGTCTCTACTTGTTTTTACAAGGACATGGCAAAAACATTTCTTGGAAGTAGCTGCTTCAAATAACTTAATATATCATTTGCACCATGTTTATTGCCATAATAGTTTGACCACAGGAATGTCAACAGATTACTCAAAATGTTTCTAGAAAAATCGGACAGTTTTGAAAAAATTATTTATCTCACTAGATGGATTATACTATCATTTTATCTTTATCCAGTTGTACAAATTTATCAGAAAGCTAAAAATACGCCTTGAACTTCAAAGGATCAAAAAATAGACGAATTTCAGCAACCAGTCAAGCACAGTTTCTTTTTCTCTTTTATTCTTTATGATTTAACTTTTTTCCAGTGGATAGCTTGTAGGGTTATGGAACACACTGGGCTTGTTTACCTTCAGTTTTAAACTTACATGATTTTCTATTTGCTTCTCTTTTTGTGGGAGGGATTGGAGAAGCAAAAAGACTGAGCTCCTTCCTGGTGATAAAGCTTTCTGTTTGGCTTTTTCTTTATCTTAACCATAGAAAACAGAAGCCCTAACCAAGATACCAAGCTAGAGCAGACTGAAGAACTGGATCTCTTAGCAGGGGTGGTGCAGTGCTAGAATGTCATATTGTCGTCATTGAGCCTTAATCCAGATGGAACGTTTTTTCTCATCACTCAGTATTATCTCAGTACATGATTTACTGAGATAAATTAAGTTGGAGGAATCTGGGAAGTCTGGCCGTATGCTCACTCCCTCTGCATATGTGTGAGCTTAGTTGCTCAGATGGGTCCGACTCTGCAACCCTTTTGGACTGTAGCCCACCAGGCTCTTCTGTCCATGGGATTTTCAGGAAAGAATACTGGAGCGGTTGCTATTTTCTTCGCCAGGGGATCTTCCTGACTTTGAGATCGAACCTATATCTCCTGTGTCTCCTGCATTGCAAGTGGGTCTTTACCCGTTGAGCCATCTAGGATTAAATCATGTATTGAGAGAACAACTAAATCTTTTAAAGTGCATAGACACACATACACTCATAATCTTATTTAATCTTTAAAAACTGTTAAATTATATAATTAATATAAACTAAGCAATATATGTGTGAAATAGATTAATTACATAGCTTAATAATAAAGTGCTCAAGTATGAAATCAGAGTCAATGAAGGCTAATGTATTCCTCTCCTATCACAAAACCTTGCTCCTCCTACAACCACTATCCTGAATATTATCATTACCTTGCCATTAAAAATAGTTTTTCTGCTATGTATGAATCCCTAAACCACTTGAGCTTTATAAAAAGCGATGTTATCATCTATTGTCTTCTAGGATTTATTTATTCTGTCAGTATTGTATTTCTACAATTTTTGTGGCTTTGTGTGTAGCTGTAAATTCATTCTATAGTGTTCTACCGACTGAGTATGGCATAATGTACTCATTCAACTGTTGATGCTGAGGGGCATTTAGGTTTCTGCTGTTTTGCAATTATAATTAATATTGCTTCTCTGAAGATTCTTGTATATATTTTCTGGAATATATATAAATATATGTATCCTGGTACTTAGGTGCAAACATTTTTTTCTGGGAGATCACTGTTTTGAAACTAAAAAATTCCACTTAANTATAAGAGACAGGTGTGTAGCTGTAAATTCATTCTATAGTGTTCTACCGACTGAGTATGGCATAATGTACTCATTCAACTGTTGATGCTGAGGGGCATTTAGGTTTCTGCTGTTTTGCAATTATAATTAATATTGCTTCTCTGAAGATTCTTGTATATATTTTCTGGAATATATATAAATATATGTATCCTGGTACTTAGGTGCAAACATTTTTTTCTGGGAGATCACTGTTTTGAAACTAAAAAATTCCACTTTAAAAGGTAGTGCCTATTATTTTTCAAAAATGTTATAACAGTTTTCTTTCCCACGGGTAATATATGAGTTCCCATCGATACATCCTCATTACACTCTAATACTTAATAATATTTGACTTCTTAAGTTTTGCCAATTTCGTGGATGTAAAAAGATGTCTCACTGTAGTCTTATTTTAAATGTATGTGATTATTACTGAGGATGTGCGCTTTCTTTTTCAATATATATTTACATTCACTATTGTGGAGAATGTCTTATTTTTGATTATTTTTTATTGGCCACTTTATCAATTTATAGTCTTTTGTATATTATGACTATACTATTTTTTTTGTTAGTTTTATGCTGCAAGTAACTTGTCTCAATTTTACTCAGTATTTTTTTACTATCTTTCTTTTGATTAACAGAAATTATTAATCTTAGTGTGATCTTATTAATCAACCTAATTTCTTTGTTAATTTTTTTCTTGTGTCCAATTTAATAAATGTATCCTACATCAAGGTCATGGGCATTCTACTATGAAAGTGAAGGGAAAGCCACTCAGTAATGTCCAACTCCTTGCAGCCCTATGGACTATACAGTTTATGGAATTCTCCAGGCCAGAATACTGGAGTGGGTAGCCTTTCCTTTATCCCGGAGATCTTCCCAACCCAGGGATTGAACCCAGGTCTCCTTCATTGCAGGAGGATTCTTTACCAGCTGAGCTACAAAGGAAGCCCATTCTACTATGGTTTCTTTAAATTTTAAAGTTCCTTTCACATTAGTCTTTAACCCATTAGAAATTAACTTTTATAAAGAGCACAAAGTAAGAATTAAATTTTGTTTCTCATATTTTCTCATCTTCAGTGGTCCTAGTTATTAATTTTTAAGGGCTCAACCTTTTCTCATGGAGATATAATCTACTTCTGTCATTTGTCTCATATTTTCATATCCTTATATCTAGGTGTCTGTTTCTGTCCTCTCAATTTATTTATGCTAGTCATTTTGTTTATTTTATGCCAATATCACACTGACTTAATTATATACAGTTTTGAAATAAACATTGCTATTTCACATACTATATTCTTATTCTTCTTTAGCAATAGTTTGATTAGTTTTTCTTCACATAAACTTCGAATCAGCTTGTCAAATTACTTGTAAAATCCTATTACAAAATAGACAAATCCAAAAGTCAATTTAAGAAGTAAAATCTTTAAGTCATTGAGAATTAAAAAAAAAAAAGTTGTCACAGAATTTCTGATGCAAAATGTTTGTATTGTTGCTTTACATGAAATTGTTGACTTTAAATTGTGTTTAGTGGAGTGTAATTGATTCAGATATCAAAAGCTTACACTAAAAATTCAAGGAAGAAATAATGTCAATTTTACACAAACTCTTCTAGAACACAGAAAAAGTGCGAGAACACTTCTTGATTCAACTTAGGAAGTCAGAATTACTTTTTAAACAAAACAAAGGCATTACAAGGAAAGAAAACTGTAGACTGGTATTTCTCATGAACATAGATGCAAAAATCCTTCACAACATTTCAAATTAAATTCAACAACTTAAAAATATTACAACACCAAGATTGAGTAGGATTTATCCTGGGAATGCAAGGCTGGTTCAACATTCAAAATCAATGTTATCAATAAATACATTAGCAAACTAAAGAAGAAAATCCATATGATTGTATTTATACAGAACAAGTATTTTACAAAAGTCAACATCTGTTTGTGTTGAAACTCTTAATAAACTGGGAATAATTTATTGTTTTAAATCCAATAGAGAAAGAATCAACCCAGAAAATATGGCTAGCATAATACCTAATTGTGAAAGACTGAATTAGTTCCAAGATTGGGAAACAGGAAAGTATGCTTATTCTCACCATAACTCTTATTTAACATCATATTGGCAGTCCTAAATAGTGCAGCAAGGTAAATAAAGAAGGAAGTAAATAAAAAATAAATACCATACAAAATGGAGAGAAAGGAACAGAACAATTAGCTCTTCACAGATGACATTATTGTCTTTGAAGAAGCTAGAAAGAATCAACAGTAGGTTGTTAGAATTAAAATGTGAATTTAGCAAGGTATCAGATATAAAGTCAAAATACAAAAATCAATTGTACCGATACATACTAATAATGAACAATTTGAAGTTGAACTGAAAACTTATTTTTCTTTGTAAACGATGTTATTAAGAAGTTTGATTGGAATTTGGTGTGAATTTTCATAGACCCCCCCCAAGGAAAATCACTTATTTATTGAGTTGGACTCCTCATGTTTCAATATACCCTTGGTCTTATTTCAAATCTCTGATGATATAGTGACAACTATATAATTAAGTAACACAGATTCACAAGAACTATTATTTTCAACAATAGATCAGAAACTACTATGGTTGAATTCAAATAAATTGTGGATAGAAAAAGCTTGTGACCTGTGTTATGGCATCTCATCACCCCCAAAGCATATGCTTAATAGGTTATGAGGAAGGGACAACAAACGGAATATTTCCTGAATAGGACTGCTGATGGTGACTGTTGAAGAGACCTTTATATCTCTTGGAACCCAACATGCCACTATGCATTTCATTAAAATGGTCTGTCTTTCTGATTAGCTTATAGGGTGAACCTATTATGCAAGTAAACATAGATATGACCTGGTTCATGATATGATATGGTTCAGTTTTTGCTTACTTTTAACATAACTGTTAAATTTTCTTCAAATCACTGACTTGAAACACGGTGAGTTCCTGTCTCCATAATATAGATTTTTCAGTCTGTGTTTTGCGAGGTGCATCACACAATATGGCATTGTCACGTTTGTCACCTGCTAAGCTGGTGTTTCTCTTAAGTTACATTGTTGACACATGTACCATTAAATGTGTTTCCACTAGTCATATGAGGGACTGAAATTTTCTTCTTGGCCACAGGTCTTCAAGGCCCTCAACAGAGGAAATAATTATTTTCAGGCCACCACAGTGACCTAAATAAAAAACATCTGGTACTTCTACATCCACTATTAAAACAGAGAGGTAACAACTGTAAGACCTACCTATTTGCTGATTAAATAGTTATTTTCAAATGCCATTACATATTCTATATTGATATGGTTGTGATTTTTCTTAAATGTTTCCCTATATACATTTTTTCATTTGTTCATGCATTCTTCAAATATGTGAGTACTGAATCAAGATACAGAAATAATTGTGTAGAAAGTACTGTAAAGCAAAACAAATTTGTACGAAATTATTTATAAGAACTAGTCAATCCAGAGGCAATGAGGTCTTCAAACCCAGAAACAATGTAAACTCAAATTAGTTCTTTATAGCTATAACCAAGGTTTTCTTTCCCTTCTGTTGTCTATCTGGGAGAGAATCTATATAAAAGGCTTTTGTCACATAGTCTAAAACCATAACTATTCCAAGATTTTGAATTCCATGGCTAACTTTACTCCCCAGTTCTTCGTTTCAAAGAATAAAAAATTAAATATATATACTGCTTAAAATATAAAATTTTGCCAGAAGGTAAAAGAATATGTAAGCCTCCTGCTGCTCTGTCAAAATAACCTAAAAATGTATTTGAGCTGGAAGAAAGTGACCTTGAAGGTTTGTATCAGATTATTACTTATCCGCTGAAGTGGTAGCATCAGCTTAGAAACAGAAAGAAAGGATTCAGAAAGTAAAGTCTAAGAACTTTATGTCAGCAATAGTTTGTATTCATGTCCTTGAATTCTGTTTACCCAAAGGAAAACAAGGTCAAAAAGCCCAGCAAGTTTTTGTGGGCAGCTTTTATAGTTCAAAGCGTTTATTTGCTTTGGTGGCTAATTCTTTGTGAGCAAATTCTCATGTTTTTCTATCCACAGTAGCCACTCCATTGTTTGGAGAAGTATACTTTCCTGTCTCTTATACACATCTAGATGTGTATAANTAGTTCAAAGCGTTTATTTGCTTTGGTGGCTAATTCTTTGTGAGCAAATTCTCATGTTTTTCTATCCACAGTAGCCACTCCATTGTTTGGAGAAGTATACTTTCTGTATTGTAATATTAATAACTAAAAGTAAATTGTTACTGCAAATGGAAAGGAGAAGAAAAAAGTTTCACGTTTCTTTTGTATGAATGATGCCATTGGAAAAGGGATTTTATAAAATCACAGGCAAGACTTAGTGCACATAAATGGCATCTATTAGTTTTTACAAGGTTGTTTTGAACTCACATTTTAAGTTTGGAAGTTTTGTTAGAGGAGTGCAGTATTAACAAGCTACAATCTGGTTCTCTTGATTCAGATAAAAATCAATAAAAATATATGTAAATTCTAACAGAATATTACTGTTTAAGTATTTGAACCATCTTAGCAGATATGAAGGAAAAAGACATCACTTTGACATTATTTCTTCAGCCTAAGGGGTCTTATGTGGCCTAATGAATGTATTTAAATTTCCAGGAATCTTGTAATGGCTAAAGGAAAATATTCTTATTGTTAATTTTAGCTTCAATGAAACAGAATTTGAATCAGCTTAAGTTGTGCCTTAGATCTCCTGTAACACAATGATTCTTAATTCGTCAAAACACAAATATGAGGTTAATTATATCAAGTTATATCATTTCATTAACCATGAAGCTTCCCAGTTAGCATTAATGATAAAGAACCCACCTGCCAGTGCAGGAGACATAAGAGCTGAGTGTTCAGTCCCTGAGTTGGGAAGATTCCCTGAAGGAGGAAACGGCAACCCACTCCAGTATTCTTGCCTGGAGAATCCCATGGACAAAGGAGCCTGGCAAACTACAGTCTATAGCATCTCAAAGATTTGGACACAACTGAAGTGACTTAGCACTCACACATACATTGATCATGAGAAGAAATTTTAGTAAGTTAAGAACATCAATGGCAACCCACTCCAATGTTTTTGCCTGGAGAATCCCAGGGACCAGGGAGCCTGGTGGGCTGCTGTCTATGGGGTCACACAGAGTTGGACACGATTGAAGTGACTTAGCAGCAGCAGCAAGAACATCAAAGAATATCTAAGCTCAGGTAGTCTTTTACATTATGCCAGAGGATATGCCAGGAGATAAGAGGAGGAGGGACAGCAAAGAGACTGATGGAAGAGGCAGTATAATATGGGATAATCAGAATGATGGTATTTGGGTTCCATAACTATATGCTGTAGTGTTGGATTGGCCAAAAAGTTGGTTCGAGTTTCTCCATAGTATGTTATGGAAAAATTCTAATGAACATTTTGACAAACCCAACATAAGTGTTAACCATGAAGTGTGGGTCCCAGGAATACCAGTTCTTGCTTTGGGAAGATATTCTGCCTCTGTAAATTCAGAATTGTGTACAGCAAGACCATGAAGGTAAATGGTTCAACCATATTCATTGGAAGGACTGATGCTGAAGCTGAAACGCCAATATTTTGGCCACCTGATATGAAGAACCGATTCATTGGAAAAGATCCTGATGCTGGGAAAGATTGAAGGCATAAGGAGAAGGGGATGACAGAGTATGAGATTGTTGGATGACATCACCGGTGCGATAGACATGAGTTTGAGTAAGGCCCCAGGAGTTGGCTATGGACAGGGAGACCTGGTGTGTTACAGTCCTTGGGGTCATGAAGAATCGGACATGACTGAGCAACTGAACTGAACTGAACTGAAGAATCAAAGATGTGCTTAACTGTGTGGATCCCTGCTCCAAAAAAACCTTTGTAAGCACTATATGTCAAACTGACTTTCCTTCTTTCCCATGCTGCTGCATTAGCAAACAAGGTCACCACCAGTGACTCTCCAGAACGCAGAATTTGCTCTCATTATGTACCAGGCAGCCCTAGTCCCCAAGCAGAGAGATGAATAAGACAGCTAAGGTCCCTGTTGCCATGTCACTTACATTTCAGCTAGGGTCCTAACATCAGGTGGAGGCTTGATTCACCTTTTGTTCTCTGATTGATTTGTATAAATCTTGTCTCCGTTCTTTCTCTTCCCAACAAGACTAACAGTTCCATGAAACTAGAAAATTGTCATATACTTCTCCCATAACGTTAACACTTGCTAGCAACATGACTTGTTGACTGAACAACAGGAACACGTGTAAAAGCAGGAGAAAAACTAGTAGTTGGGTAAAACAGTCTGTTTTAAATTCACTGTTCTCTGTCCCATCACTCTTGTGTCACCTGCATAGATCAACTGCAAGAAATAGAGATGAGTTATTTAGGCATATTCTTAAACAGGGATGGTTGGAGAAATTCTTAAGAGAGAAATCTTTAAAAGTCAGATAAAACTACTTAGTGCCAAGTACACAGTAGGTGTTCAATTGATACTTCTCCCAAAATAATGGGTTGTCTTAATTATCGGTGGACTGTACTGTATTCACCTCATATCACAATGGGAGAGAGGTTACAAGAAAAATGGTATTTTTGAGTTCTAACTAGTGAATGAATTGATCCAGTGAAATTCCAAGATCTAAAGTGGTCCTAACTATTATACAAGCTATTGAGATGCAGCTAAACTCAAATTATGATGGAATGACTCATGGTCTAGAGATTTTTAATTTTACAGGCTACTCATTTATGGTAAGAATGTTATACAATGTAAAAACAAAACCAAAAATGCAAAATTATTTGATAATCACCAAAGTTACTTGGTAATTTTAAATCCTAAAATTCATAAGATTCCTGACAGACTTAAAACACAGAAGCAAGGAATTCCCTGGTGGTCCAGTGGTTAGGACTCCATGCTTCCAGTGCAAGGGGCACAGGTTTTATCCCTGGTGGGGGCACTAAGGTCCCACATGCCATTGTGGCTATAAATAAGTAAATAACATTCAATTAAAAAAAAAGAAGTGTAATATAATCTTAAAAATCCAAGAAATATTTAAGAGTACTTATATTACTTTGGTGGAAATTACAATACCACCATAGATTAGGTTTTGCTCAGCCAATAAGATTTGCTTCCTTGTGGTTTATGTGTGTTTGTGTTTAAATTGCTATAACTCACACAAAGGAATAGCAAATGAAATAATAAAACACTTCCTATAATAATATGTTTTGATATAATATGTAAAAGTACAAAGGATATTATTACTTCTTTAATATATATGTTCATATCAAATATGAAAGAAAATAACTAATTCCATATCTAGTTTTAACTGGCAATGTTCAATAATTTGGGTTGAAATACAAAATACTCAAAATTTTGAAAAAATGACTTCTCTTACAGGATTCTAGAAACAGACTAAAAAGACTGCTTTACTAAATTAAACATAAGACAGATATCAGATGGGTTAGTATTTTGAAAAGAGGTTATGAGGATGGTCAATTTGAAGAAACACATCAGCACCTCACATTAATTACTCAGGGCAAGAGAGAGCTATAGATTTTTTTATTCTGTTTCCTTTCATTGTCCCTTTAATCATGGGATAATACACTGTTTTCAAAATAAATTATTCACCATGGAAGAAAGTCTAGAGGTTGAAGCTGAACATTGGAATTCCCGGAACAAAATTGAAACTATAGTTTTGACTCCTTGTATAAAAGACTAGCATCTGTGAAGGCAACCAAAATAATTACTTGAAGTTACAGGAAATGTCATCTGCAAGAGTAGACAGGAGATGAAGTACTAAAAGATTTCCCAGCTCTTCTTATGGTTTAGGGGAAAATTTGAATTTGAAGAGAAGGAGAATTGAGGTGAAACATATTTCTGCTTCCAGTGTATGGAAATGATCCTTCGTGTCAAAAAAAATGTGTAGAGGATGAAATTGAAATGATGTGTACAAATAGCACTTTCAAATTGCATATTTTTAATATTAAATTATAGTAATGTATAATAATGCCTCACACTATTTTAAAGGGGAAACAAGTAAAAACCAAAACAAATGGTAAGCTTTAAGAAGCACTTACACTCTGGCTTATGGAGGGGAATGGTTCACCAAGTAAACTGCCTTGACTTAATGAGGGCAGCTTTATTTGTATGTAAGGAATGATGTGATCATACCTGAAAAATATTTAAATTGGTGGCAGCATTTCTACTGACTCAATTATTTCTTTTCCCCTAGGAATTACTATTTATTTTCACTACTTTAATTGAAATGGTGATTAAACACATTTCCTTCTTTATTTGAATCATGTACATTAAATATAATAAAAAATACAAATGGGATTTATTCAAATGGTGAATATATAATATCTATTGGCTTCTTGGACTTTGTGGATGTTGAAACATCTGAAGATTATCTTCAAAATGTAAATTCAAAATATCAGCATTCTACACAATTTTTAATTAATCAAACAATAGTGAGGAAAGGCAATATACTTTAATATGATTGCATGAAAAAGGGAAGGAAGACGTGATTGCAAGGATCTACCACAAGGATTTAATGTAAATATTTTGTGGCTCAGACGGTAAAGTGTCTGCCTGCAGTGCGGGAGATCCGGGTTCGATCCCTGGGTTGGGAAGATCCCCTGGAGAAGGAAATGGCAACCCACTCCAGTACTCTCGCCTGAAAAATTCCATGGACTGAGAGGCTCCTCAGAGCCTGGTAGGCTACAGTCCATGGGGTCACAAAAGTCGGACACGACTGAGTGACTTTATTTTACTTTTCTGTGTAGAGTTTAAATGGACCCAGAACATGAAAAAAGGGTTGTGGTGGAGGAATTAATAATAGAAAGTACTGCATATTTGAAGACGTGGAGGAGACAATATTCATGGCTCCTTCAGATTGTTGTTCAGTCACTCAGATGTATCTAGCCGTTTGCGACTCCACAGACTGAAGGATGCCAGGCTTCCCTGTCCTTCACCATTTCCCAGAGTTTGCTCAAATTCATATCCATTGTGGAGAAGGCAATGGCACCCCACTCCAGTACTCTTGCCTGGAAAATCTCATGGGCGGAGGAGCCTGGTAGGTTGCAGTCCATGGGGTTGCTAAGAGTTGGACACGACCGAGCGACTTCACTTTCACTTTTCACTTTCATGCAATGGAGAAGGAAATGGCAACCCACTCCAGTGTTCTTGCCTGGAGAATCCCAGGGATGGGGAGCCTGGTAGGCTGCCGTCTATGGAGTCACACAGAGTCGGACACGACTGAAGTGACTTAGCAGCAGCAGCTGTATATCCATTGAGTCAGTGATGCCATCCAATCATCTCATCCTCTGCCATCCCCTTCTCCTCCTGCCTTTAATCTTTCCCAGCACCAGGGTCTTTTCCAATGAGTTAACTATTCACATCAGGTAGCCAAGTATTGGCGTTTGAGCTTCAGCATCAGTCCTTCCAATGAATATTTAGGACTGATTTCCTTTAGGATTGAGTGGGTTGACTTCCTTGCAGTCCAAGGGACTCTCAAAAGTCTTCTCCAACACCACAGATTGAAAGCATCAGTTCGTTGGTGCTCAGCCTTCTTTATGTTACAACTCTCACATTAACGCATGATGACTGGGAAAACTATAGCTTTGACTATATGGATGTTTGTTGGCCAAGAAACGTCACTGGTTTTAAGGTGCTATCTAAGTTTGTCATTGCTTTTCTTCCAGTTAAAAGAGTGTCTTTTGATTTCATAGCTGCAGTTACTGTCCACATTGATTTTGGNTTTTACAAGCTCTCATTTCTTCAGAGAAATATATTTTCTCAACTGCCAAGTTCCCTTCTTTACAGAAATAATTGGGATCTCCTCATCCACCTGATTTAAAAAGAAAATAAATGCAGGATGAAGAGGCAGCAAGTAATGTGCGTAATACATGGCCACACACAAATGCAGCTTTCTTGGGAGCAACTCTTGTGACTGAAAGGCGTGTTATTTATTCGCTTGTGAGGAACTTTCAATTTCTTAAAATATAAAAGAAGAAAGATGCACTTGAGATGGAAAATAGTTATTCCTTGGGAGCCAGTGTGAAATAGACATGTTGGCTGACCACTGTTTAGTAGGTATTCTATTTAGTGTCCAGATCAGTTGATTTCTATTTTCTAGTTTTGGATTTTCTTTAAGATTTTATACTTAATAATTGCCATTCCCCTCCCCGCCAGGTGCACAATGAAAAGTATTTCAGTGTTTATTATATGAAAAAGTACATACATACATACATGTGCTCAGTCGTGCCCAATTCTTTGCAACCTCATGGACTGTAGCCCACCAGGCTCCTCTTGTCATGGAATTTTCCCAGCAAGAATACTGGAGTGAGTTGCCATTTCCTCCTCCAAGGGATCGTCCTGACTCAGGAATGGAACCCACATCCCTTGCGTCTCCTGCATTGGCAGACGAATTCTTTACCTTTGTGCCAGGATATCGGAGAAGGCAATGGCACCCCACTCCAGCATTCTTGCCTGGAAAATCCCATGGGCGGAGAAGCCTGGTGGGCTGCAGTCCATGGGATCACTAAGAGTCGGACATGACTGAGTGACTTCACTTTCACTTTTNTAATAATAGAAAGTACTGCATATTTGAAGACGTGGAGGAGACAATATTCATGGCTCCTTCAGATTGTTGTTCAGTCACTCAGATGTATCTAGCCGTTTGCGACTCCACAGACTGAAGGATGCCAGGCTTCCCTGTCCTTCACCATTTCCCAGAGTTTGCTCAAATTCATATCCATTGTGGAGAAGGCAATGGCACCCCACTCCAGTACTCTTGCCTGGAAAATCTCATGGGCGGAGGAGCCTGGTAGGTTGCAGTCCATGGGGTTGCTAAGAGTTGGACACGACCGAGCGACTTCACTTTCACTTTTCACTTTCATGCAATGGAGAAGGAAATGGCAACCCACTCCAGTGTTCTTGCCTGGAGAATCCCAGGGATGGGGAGCCTGGTAGGCTGCCGTCTATGGAGTCACACAGAGTCGGACACGACTGAAGTGACTTAGCAGCAGCAGCCGTATATCCATTGAGTCAGTGATGCCATCCAATCATCTCATCCTCTGCCATCCCCTTCTCCTCCTGCCTTTAATCTTTCCCAGCACCAGGGTCTTTTCCAATGAGTTAACTATTCACATCAGGTGGCCAAGTACTGGCGTTTGAGCTTCAGCATCAGTCCTTCCAATGAATATTTAGGACTGATTTCCTTTAGGATTGAGTGGGTTGACTTCCTTGCAGTCCAAGGGACTCTCAAAAGTCTTCTCCAACACCACAGATTGAAAGCATCAGTTCGTTGGTGCTCAGCCTTCTTTATGTTACAACTCTCACATTAACGCATGGTGACTGGGAAAACTATAGCTTTGACTATATGGATGTTTGTTGGCCAAGAAACGTCACTGGTTTTAAGGTGCTATCTAGGTTTGTCATTGCTTTTCTTCCAGTTAAAAGAGTGTCTTTTAATTTCATAGCTGCAGTTACTGTCCACATTGATTTTGGAGCCCAAGAAAATAAAATCTATCACTATTTTCATTGTTTCCCCATCTATTTGCCATGAAGTGATGGAACAAGATACCATGATTTTAATTTTTTGGATGTTGAATTGTAAGCCAGCTTTTTCACTCTTTCACCTCCATCAAGAGGATCTTTAGTTCCTGTTTGCTTTCTGCCATGAGTCAGTCATGTCTGACTCTTTCAGACCCCATGGACAGTAGCCTACCAGGCTCTTCCGTCCATGGGATTTTCCAGGCAAGAGTACTGGAGTCGGTTGCTATTTCCTTCTCCATGGGATCTTCCCAACCTAGGGATCAAACCCAGGTCTCCCACATTGCAGGCAGACGCTTTACCATCTGAGCCACCAGGGAAGCCCTTCTGCCATCAGGGTGGTGTCATTTGCATATCTGAGATTATTGACATTTCTTCCCAGCAATCTTGCTCCAGCTTGTGCTTCATCCAGCCTGGCATTTCACATGATGTGCTCTGCGTATAAGTTAAATAAGCAGGCTGACAATATACAGCCTTAACGTACTCTTTTCCCAATTTTGAACCTAGTGTAACAGGCAAGTTTGGCCTGCTTCACTTTGTACTCCAAGGGGCACCTTCAGAAACCTGAATAAGTTCATTATGGCTAGGACCTATGTTTGATTTAACAGGATATTGAGGATGATTCCATGTGGGTATAGAGCAGAATATTATGACTGATTTATATTATGATTTATAAATGTTTGTGTGTTTACAAACTACATTTTTCTTAAATAACAATTAATAAATTAATCTTAAATTGCTTATCAAAATTTAAGAAGTTTAAGGGTAAGCTTATGTTACCTGGGCATTTTTCTAGTTAGAAACAAATATTTTTATAGATCCAGTATAAATGATAAGGAAAACTGAAGTTAAATAAGAAATATATTCTACTTTGTTTCTACTGAATCATTTATTAATACAACCTTAAAAGATTCATAGCAACATTTTCCAAATAACATTATTTTGGCTTTCAAAATTCTTGGTTCCCTTAAAAAAATAGATTTTGCTGTAACACTATTCACTGTTTGATAGAATTCACATAATGCTGTTTGACTCTTCATTGATTCACTAAGAAATAATTGTTGAGGACAGATCTTATGTCATGAATGACCTATATACATAGGAAGTGCTGATCTGTACTAATAATTGTGGAAATAATTTAATAAATAATTTTCCATGATTATTAATGGTAACGATGAGTTACCATAAATGCTAACAATGAGTTGCCAAGACACAGATGGGTTGTTAAAAATATTTTTTTAACGTTCTGCAAATACGAAATGTTGGTGAGGGTATGTTGATGAGAACACTATGGAAATGTAGTTATTACCATAGTGTGAAAACCAATTAAGTAGTAAATGTTCATTTCCAAGCAATTCAGCTCTTAGGTGTGTGTATACTAGAAGATATGTTTACAGGAGCCAAAGACCGAAATAAATGAACAAATAAAACAAAGTCCTTTACTACTAGAATAAATAAATAAATAGTGATGTCTTCATAAAACTATACAACAATGGATATGAATTAATTGTGGCCAATTTATCAATATGGATGAATCTCAAACTGAAATTTGGGGGAAAAAATTAAAAAGTACATACAATTTGGTTCCTTTCATAGATCAAAAGTAAGCTTAACTACACAATAAGTTGCTTGGAGATACATTTATATGTGATGATATGTTTACAGGAGCCAAAGACCGAAATAAATGAACAAATAAAACAAAGTCCTTTACTACTAGAATAAATAAATAAATAGTGATGTCTTCATAAAACTATACAACAATGGATATGAATTAATTGTGGCCAATTTATCAATATGGATGAATCTCAAACTGAAATTTGGGGGAAAAAATAAAAAAGTACATACAATTTGGTTCCTTTCATAGATCAAAAGTAAGCTTAACTACACAATAAGTTGCTTGGAGATACATTTATATGTGATGAAACTATTGGGAAAAATGAGGCCCTGATTACTGCAACATTGCTTTCTCTTAGTTTTTTTTCTCTTCCTTTCTTTGGTGGTACTGTTATTCTTTTTGCCTTTCCTCTAATAATAGCCTGTTCAGATTTTACTTGTTTTTAATATCCTTTCACCATATTCCAGAATCTATCCAGACTTTTCTGTAGTAAGTCTTTTTACAATTATTTATCACGTTATACCTTTTGCAAGATTATCTTGTTGCCTATGGTTTATTTATTTTTATTGCTACTGCCTCAAAGACAGAGATCATAAGGCCTTAATTTTGATTGCCTTAGAGCTTTCAGCAAAGGATAGAGTATATATACAAATGCTGATACATTTTTATTGAATTATATTTTGACTGAAAGTCACATATAAAATTATAAAACCCTTAAAGAAAGTCTCATAGTGAAATTACAAGCGGGAAGACTTCTTTGTTTTGTGTCTTCAAAATTTAAAATATAAAGAGAATTATATCAGAGGTAAAGGTATGAAAGTTAAAATAGTGATGATGGAGTTAAGAAAAAGCATTCACAGTGTGTGTCTATACATGTGGGCATGACTTGTTAGAACTAAGTACAGAAATTTGACATGTGTTGTCCTTATTCTGAAATATTTATAAAAATCATTTAAAACCATGTATCCATCTTAGAGTTAAATTAAAACTAGATAATATAACATGTAATTCTACTTAATTGGCCACTTGTAAATTCTACAGTATGTGAATATTTTAAAAGCAAATACATTTTCAAGGTTTCACTGTCCATCTTCTTTCTCTGAGGGCACCTCACAATGTAAATGCTTATGACCAGTGGACAAAAGGCACTGGGGAAGGTCGACAGGGTCTGCTGCTGCTGCTGCTGCTAAGTCACTTCAGTCGTGTCCGACTCTGTGTGACCCCATAGACGGCAGCCCACCAGGCTCCCCCATCCCTGGGATTCTCCAGGCAAGAACACTGGAGTGGGTTGCCATTTCCTTCTCCAATGCATGAAAGAGAAAAGTGAAAGTGAAGTCGCTCAGTCTGTCTGACTGTTAGCAACCCCATGGACTGCAGCCCACCAGGCTACTCCATCCATTGGATTTTCCAGGCAAGAGTACTGGGGTGGGGTGCCATTGCCTTCCCCCAACAGGGTCTGTTAGATATTAGGAAAGCTTAGTTTCTGTTTTACTTTTTCATTTAAAAGATATACCACACAGATAATTTTGTGGAGCCTTTGAAAGCCTTTGAATCAATCTAGTGATTGTCAATGGAGGATGGGGAGAGGAGGAATTACCCAAGAAAAATTTTCACAGTTGACATGCACATACCCCACCACTACCCTTGGTGAGAACTGTGATAATAGATTGTAATGGTCTTTTACTCATATACAGAGAAAAAGAAAGCTCCATAAATGTAAAGACAATTATCGATCTAGAACTGAAGATTATAAAATACAATTATTCCCACAAAAGAATATACTTTTCTGTATTCTTTCAATTCCAATTCTTCTTCTCTCACTTATTAAATTATAGACTTTTGAAAAAAATCTTGCAAAATTATATGTAGTCTATAATTCCAATACATGAGAAGAAATATCCACGTGAAAAGACTTGGGAAAAATAATATCAAAAAATGAAAGTGCTATGTCATAGAATTATGGATTTTGTCTGTTATGAACTTTTCATTATAACTGTAAAGCCAGGCTGCCAACATCTGATCCCCTTCATTACTTAATTTCTCAGAACCTCTGTTTCATTCTACTAAAACAAATGAGTTGAACTAGTTGATGTTTAAGGTATTCAAGAGTTAACATTACAGTAAGTTGTATGTGTCTGAAAAATTTAGGGGCCAAATTTTTCATTTGAAACAAACACTGGTCAAAAAAAAAATACTTGTAGATGTTCTCAGAATGTTTTGATTTTGTATTTATTGAGCTAGGAGTTTGCATGTATTATTTCCAATCTTTATAACAATATTCAAGAACAGAATTACAACCCCTCTTTTATTATAAGTTAATTGACATTCAATTCAGTTCAGTTCAGTCACTTAGTCATGTCCAACTCTCTGCGACCCGGTGGACTGCAGAACACCAGGCTTCCCTGTCCATCACCAACTCCTGGAGCTTACTTAAACTCATTTCTATTGAGTCAATGATGCCATACAACCATCCCATCCTCTGTCGTCTCCTTCTCTTTGCACCCTCAATCTTTCCCAGCATCAGGGTCTTTTCAAATGAGTCAGTTCTTTGCATTACTTGGCCAAAGTATTGGAGTTTCAGCTTTAGCATCAGTCCTTCCAATGAATATTCAGGACTGATTTCCTTAGTGTTGACTTACTCCTTTCCCAATTTGGAACCAGTTTGTTGTTCCATGTCTGGCTCTAAATGTTGCTTCTTGACCTGCATACAGATTTCTTAGGAGGCAGGTAAAGTGATCTGGTATTCCCATCACTTGAAGAATTTTCCACAATTTGCTATGATCCACACAGTCAAAGGCTTTGGCATAGTCAGTAAAGCAGAAGTAGATGTTTTTCATCTTGATATTGAATTCAGCTAATAAATGACTGAGCAGGGATTTGACTATAGGTATGGCAGACTCTCTGTAATGTTTATATTCTCTCTACTACTTTGAGATTGTTGAGGCTAGTTCTTTAATTATGTGTATGTGGTCAGTTGTGTCTGACTCTTTGCAACTGCATGGATTATAGCCAACCAGGCTCCTCTGTCCATGGAAGTTCCTAGGCGAGAATACTGGAGTGGATTGCCAGTATTCCAAGGGATCTTCCCAACCCATGGATTAAACCTGAGTCTCTTGGATCTCCTGCATTGGTAAGTGGGTTCGTTACCATTGCACCACCTGGAAAGTACTTTAACAGGACTGTAAAATAGATAATGAAAAACTGTTTTCTCTTACTTTAGTTTGGGTGTGTTTGTTGGGGGGGGGGTTGAATAATGAGAAGATGCAAAAAATGGTAATGATTTTCATCACTATACAGTATACAATTATATTACTGAAAGGAATGAAAGATAGTTCTTTCTCAAACTCGGCTACTAAGTTTGGTTTTAGGCTGACTTGCATAATAAGTAACATGAAAAATATTTCCTACAGGTGTTTTTATTTTCCTATATATTTGTAAACTATTGTATATGTGTGTATACTCTCATATGTACTTATTTTTGAATCTGTAATTCTACATAGGTGGCAACAAATCTGTTGCATATTTCATGCTCAATTAAAAAGAAATCTTACATGATTTCCATGTATTATGGAAAGATAGGCATCTGTCCCCTATTTAATTATGTCCATCCTGATTATGTTAAATGTGTTCTGGCCCCCATTAAGAAAATATTCTAAATACACATGAAAAAAACTTTGTTAAAAATGAATTCCCAGCAAGAAACAGAGGGACTTAAACAAAGGAATTTTAAGGAAAGCTTAACAGAGAAATATCTCAAATCTGAATTCTTAGACTGAATAAAATAATAACCCTTTCCTTCACCTCTCATGACTAATCCATACCAAAATACAAATGTAACTTGAAACCAATTGTTTCGGAGGCTTCAGAAGTTTTGGTTAATTTTTCCTTCCTGTTACTTTTCACTTTGAAACACCTTTTGGCTTCTGGAATCTGACTGGAGCTAGGAGGGGAAATGCCAAAATTCTGTGGGGAAGGCTTGTTCTCGGGGTAAATTAGACCCGACTTGAGGAAGTCAACTTTTATTATAAACTTTATGTTAAAAAACTCTGAAATTTCCAGGGGTTGAAAAAATGCAGAAATGGCAAATAATAAAACAAAATTTCAGTAATAATGCAGAAGTAGGAAATTGTCAGAGCTCCATGAGGATGAAGGGTGCAGTTTAAGCTTTAGAACTTAAAGCTTGGGTTCTCCGCTTTGCTTACCATTAATTTTGGTATCATTTTCAAACTTTTCCTCTGAATTGCCCCAACTTAAAAATACGAAGCAGTAAGATCTCTTCATGCTCAATCATTAAAGACATACAAGAATTTTCAGTTCAGTTCAGTTCAGTCACTCAGTCGTGTCTGGCTCTTTGTGACTCCATGAATTGCAGCAGGCCAGGCCTCCATGTCCATTACCAACTCCCAGAGTTCACTCAAACTCGTGTCCATTGGTTGGTGATGGCCTCCAGCCATCTCATTTTCTGTAGTCCCCTTCTCCTCCTGCCCCTAATTCCTCCCAGCATCAGGGTCTTTTCCAATGAGTCAACTCTTTGCATGAGGTGGCCAAAGTACTGGAGTTTCAGCGTTAGCATCATTCCTTCCAAAGAACAACCAGGACTGATCTCCTTTAGAATGGACTGGTTGAATCTCCTTGCAGTCCAAGGGACTCTCAAGAGTTTTCTCCAACACCACAGTTCAAAAGCATCAATTCTTCGGCGCTCAGCCTTCTTCACAGTCCAACTCTCACATCCATACATGACCACAGGAAAAACCATAGCCTTGACTAGACGGACCTTAGTCGGCAAAGTAATGTCTCTGCTTTTGAATATACTATCTAGGTTGGTCATAACTTTTCTTCCAAGGAGTAAGCGTCTTTTAATTTCATGGCTGCAGTCACCATCTGCAGTGATTTTGGAGCCCCAAAAAATAAAGTCTGACACTGTTTCCACTGTTTCCCCATCTATTTCCCATGAAGTGATGGGACCGGATGCCATGATCTTCGTTTTCTGAATGTTGAGCTTTAAGCCAACTTTTTCACTCTCCTCTTTCACTTTCATCAAGAGGCTTTTTAGTTCCTCTTCACTTTCTGCCATAAGGGTGGTGTCATCTGCATATCTGAGGTTATTGATATTTCTCCCGGCAATCTTGATTCCAGCTTGTGTTTCTTCCAGTCCAGCGTTTCTCATGATGTACTCTGCATATAAGTTAAATAAGCAGGGTGACAATATACAGCCTTGACGTACTCCTTTTCCTATTTGGAACCAGTCTGTTGTTCCATGTCCAGTTCTAACTGTTGCTTCCTGACCTGCATACAGGTTTCTCAAGAGGCAGGTCAGGTGGTCTGGTATTCCCATCTCTTTCAGAATTTTCCACAGTTGATTGTGATCCACACAGTCAAAGGCTTTGGCATAGTCAATAAAGTAGAAATAGATGTTTTTCTGGAACTGTCTTGCTTTCTCCATGATCCAGCAGATGTTGGCAATTTGATCTCTGGTTCCTCTGCCTTTTCTAAAACCAGCTTGAACATCTGGAAGTTCACGGTTCATGTATTGCTGAAGCCTGGCTTGGATAATTTTGAGTTTTTGAATTTTGGGTTTTGAATTAAACCCATTAGCAAGGAAGAATTTTGGACTTTCTGATCCCATGCTGTGGGAAGCTTTCTCTAGGGTATATGTGTGGCTCAATCACTTATTTCCATCAAGATTCTGCTTAAAGGTCACTTTTCAAAAAGGTCTATCTTAACCACTCTGTATAAAATATTTCTGTATGTAGATTTATTTTTCTACATGGCACTCAATACAATCTAACATATCATATATTTAGTTCTTTGATTTCCACTGGAATTTAAGGTACATGAGCACAGATTATTTTCTTTTTTTCACTATTATATACCCAGAACTTAGACTAGGTCCTGGCATGTAGATGGCAAGCAAAAAATATTTGCTGATGGAATGAAAAAAGTATATGCAGGTCAGGAAGCAACAGTTAGAACTGGACCTAAAACAACAGACTGGTTCCAAATAGGAAAAGGAGTATGTCAAGGCTGTATACTGTCACCCTGCTTATTTAACTTATACGCAGAGTATATCATGAGAAACACTGGGCTGGTAGAAGCACAAGCTGGAATCAAGATTGCCGGGAGAAATATCAATAACCTTAGATATGCAGATGACACCACCCTTATAGCAGAAAGTGAAGAGGAACTAAGGAGCCTCTTGATGAAAGTGAAAGTGGAGAGTGAAAAAAGTTGGCTTAAAGCTCAACATTCAGAAAATGGAGATCATGGCATCTGGTCCCATCACTTCATGGCAAATAGATGGGGAAACAGTGGAAACAGTGTCAGACTTTATTTTTGGGGGCTCCAAAATCACTGTAGATGGTGATTGCAACCATGAAATTAAAAGACGCTTACTCCTTGGAAGGAAAGTTATTACCAACCTATGTAGCATATTAAAAAGCAGAAATATTGCTTTGCCACCAAAGGTCCATCTAGTCAAGGCTCTGGTTTTTGCTGTGGTCATGTATGGATGTGAGAGTTGGACTATAAAAAAAGCTGAGCGCCAAACAGTTGATACTTTTGAACTGTGGTGTTGGAGAAGACTCTTGCAAGTCTCTTGGACTACAAGGAGATTCAACCAGTCCATTTTAAAGGAGATCAGTCCTGGGTGTTCATTGGAAAGACTGATGCTGAAGCTGAAACTCCAATACTTTGGCCACTTCATGCAAAGAGTTGACTCATTTGAAAAGACCCTGGTGCTAGGAGGGATTGAGGGCAGGAGGAGAAGGGAACGACAGAGAATGAGATGGCTGGATGGCATCACCAACTCGACACATATGAGTTTGGGTGAACTCTGGGAGTTGGTGATGGACAGGGAGGCCTGGCATGCTGCAATTCATGGAGTTCAAAGATTCGGACATGACTGAGTGACTGAACTGAACTGAATGGGTTTAAGAAGCCTTGAGAACAATGTGCTGGGTAGGAGTGAGCATAAAGCAGAGTGATAAGAGACATGGTCAGGGTATGAGCATGAAAAAGATACTCAATTTTGAGTCTAGAGTACATGCATATACAGGAAAGTAGTAAACAGCACATTGACTGAAATTTTTGGTATTCTACTGTGATTTAGGAGCACAGTTGAAAGGGATCTGCTACTTGAGTTTAGAACTTCAGTCTTCTCTTCATCAAATTTGTCAGGACAATTGGCAGGAATGTAGTTTAAAAAGAGGGAACTGAAACACACAGAAAGAGGTAGACAACTTGTTTAAACAAGAGGAGAAGACAATTGGGAAAAATTAATTCCACCTTAATTAAGCTATATATTTTGAACAGTTCAATCAAAATTCCCAAATGATGCTTCTAATTCCTCTTCTCTTTCTGTTTCCTTTCCTAACACCCCTTCCTCTTTATCTCTCCTCACTTTCCATTTCCTCCCCTTCCAAAAAGGTACATACTGTATGATTTCATTATATAGCATCCTTGAAATGACAGAATTATAGAAAAGGAAAGGATGTAGGTGAGAAAAAGTGAGTGTGGTTCTAAAAGGGCAAGAGGAGGGATGCATGTGGCAATGAGATGTTCTCTCATAGCGGCTCTTAATTCCAGTATCATAGTTGTTATATTTTGTACTAGAGTTTTGCAAGACACCTCATTCAGGAAAATTCAGTAAAGAGATACAGGTTATGTCTGTATTACATTTTCTACAACATCTAAGTGAAATTACATGTCTCTGAAAATAAAGTTTAAAAATTTTAAATAATGAGCATTATGATGCCAGGGAACATCTGACACTCCTCCTCTAGCATCTTTCTGTTAAGGCTGTCCTGATACCAAATATTCTATGCATGTTTATTTCTAAATGTAATAAAGCAATATTATCCATGATTTAAATTCACTGGTACTCTCCTAGGTAAGCAAGTTGTGATGTACCTATTTGAGAGTAGAAAAAAAACATCCAGAAGAACCAAAATAGTTTTTAGAGGAACAAGATAATCTGAAAATTTATATAGAATAGAAAAGGGGCACAAGGTACCTTGAAACATTTTTGATGAAGAACTTAAACAGATCTCTGTTCCCCACCCCACCTTGTCTGCCAACAGACCAGAAGCAAATGAAATTATCCATTACACCAACTTTTCTCTAACCCTTCATGTTATCAGAATTTCTAATTTTTCCTAATTTGATGGGTGTGAAGTGGTCTCTTTTTATTTTCTTAGAAAATCTTAAGAGTTTTTTTATATATTCTTCATACTAAACCTCTCAATGCTATGTGCTGCACATGTTTCTCCATCTGAAAAGTTGAGATTATGTGAAATAGTTTCTATGCTACACATTTTACCTTGCTTAAAATGTTAAAACTTGCCTGAAATTATCAGGCATTCTAAACTTTTAATCATTACGCTTGTGCTGCAGTTGTAGGAATAAACAAAAGTTTTAACAGAAGAAGGCAGTAAAAAAAAAAAAAGACACACACATATTTAAATTTTATTTATGATTAAAATGAGGGTATGTCCCAGTTTGCCTGGGACTATTCTTGAGACTTATGCCTATGGTCCAAGTATAATTGTTAATAATGTCCTTTTCAATTTCAAACACTTTTTGGTTTGGATGAAAATATATAAAGTCATCCTATGTAAGTGAGATAGATGGACCTAGAGATAAATAGAGATATCAGTGGCTATCCATATTAAAGAGAATACAATTGTATCCATAGCTGACACTAGAAATATATTCCATATGAACTGAAAACCTAAATACGAAAGAAATCTTCACAATTATTAGAAATAATCATGATAAAATCTTTACAGTATCATGAGAGGGACGAATTTCTATAAAATGACATGAAACCACAAATCACATTAAAATAAAAAAAATTCTTTTGAAGAAACTTTAGAGAGCAACTTTACAATGTGTGTGGAAGTTCAGAGATGCTCAAACCCACCTCCAGATACACAATGAAGAGATCTTTTGACTTTGTGCTCTAAGGGACATGTATGGCAACAGTTTGAGGATGGATAAATATATCGTGGTATTTTCATAAAATGGAATGCCATATAGCAAATAAAACAAATAATACACCAAATAGAACTTTGCACAAGATTGTATAGGAGGGGGATATTTGCCTTTTGAAACTGACTCAGTCACTTGTTTCTGTTAATACATCTGCATCCCGAGGTTGCTGAAGACAAATGCACATCTCATCAAACATTATTTTTGTGAAAATGAGAAAAAGGGACAGTATATATTTTTATATTTTAAGATCTATTAGTAAACTCAGAATTAAGGAAAAAAAGTCTGTCTATAGCATGCAGTATATTAGCCACCCAAGGATATTTTAGACATAACAAAGAGTGAGGTCTTCAAAAAATTCAAGGGCACATATTAGAACTTAAAACATTGCCAAAATTGTTAGCTTATTCTATGTTGAACTCATTAAGCAGTATTAAAATATAGTAGTTCATAAAGTATTTTAGAGCCCTTATAAAAGAAACATTGCACATATAAGGTGAGTTAAATATATACTAAGTTTTCTCGGATCAAACTGTGAGTTGTACCATGTGACTACATCTAAGACTCGTTTTAATCTAAGTTTATTTTTACATCAAAAGGCTTTGTAATCCCTATGTCTATTTCTGGCTTTTGCTTATTGAAATATTTCCTCTAATCCATTAAATGAATAAATCCATTAAACTAATATTTACCCTTGGTCTCATGGAGGGTTGTGTATTTCCACTGGGCTTGAGGAGTCTTTCGATTTTTCATCTTTGGTTTCACTACTGGCCGCTGTAAATTTACCTCAGTGTTAAAACTGCCTAAAGGAATTTCAGTACTGAAGCAAATCATTTGCTTCCTGAAATTGGCAATTTGAATTTGAAGAGCCAATCCAAGGACTAAAACTCAAGGATCTGGGTCAGTATCTAAGGTGAAGGGGAGTGGTGGTCTTGTTCTTTGTCAGTTCTCATTTTGCTTCTTCATCTCTGAGCTGAATATCTGTGTCATGTGTCCCCTTATTCCTCCTTTGACCTCTTTTCCTGCCCCACAGATGGTCAAGTGGTAGAGTTAATGGGAGGGTCTTGGGGCAGGGATGATGGTGACGAGGTTTTTAGTAGAATAAGTAAGGAACTATTTCACTCAATTCTCATTGAAATACATCATATTTCAAAGAGAATTGGATTATATTGCTGATACTATGAATGGTTCTTTTTGAGACCAATTTGAATAATTTCTTTAAACATGTCTTCCATAGCAATAACCATACTTTGCATGTTCTGTATTTCTTCAGAGGCATGCAGGGTGTGCTCATCAGAATATAAATATAAACTGACAAATACCAACATGCTAAATAACAGGGTGGAATGCCCTTTGACTTGTGAGAAGCACTGTACCTCATTTCTTTGACTGGATTTGCTGTGTGGTAATTGTTACGGAAACATCTGGTTACTGTCACATATTTTAGTATCCGATCTCATTGCATGACATTTTGTTCTGTGACATTTAGTTCCCACTTGGGACTTGGAACTGGAAACCTAAAATTAAGTTTCATTTCCAACATAGTAATAGGGAATTGTCCTGGGTAATGATGTTTGAGGTTACCAGTAATGGAATTTCAACATAGCACTTTGGAAAAAATAATAGTAAATTGTTATCAGTGATTTTCTTTACAAAGATACAAATACTTACACAGGTTCCAGAAACTGTTTGGAGGGGCTGCTCTGAAAATTTTCTTAGTCCTGAGGCTATAATCCTTGGCTTTTTGAACTCATAGTAAATAGAAATGAACTCTCTTATGGTGAGATTCATATACCTACATATCTCTCATTTACCCTTTATATGGACTTTTTTTTTTTCCTGTAAAGAAACATTTAGAAATATTCTTTTTGAAGTGTTTGGGTATATTTTTCTAAGCTTTAGGTTTTCCACAACAGAATTGTGTCTATCATCCTTTCTTTCTGCTGGTTCTTTCATAAAATAAAAAGACTTTAGACAAATTCCCATTTTGCCTCTTCTCAATTTTGGCAATTAGCTTAGTGTCCATGTGCCTCTAGTTCATATCCTGGGCTTGAGAAACCCGTTCTTATGTCCCTATGCTGACTCAAGCTGGTCCTAAACATTGCTGCTTTCCTCCTCAATTTGTTCCTTGTAAGTGTTATGAGTCCTTCACTATTGGACTTATTAGACTCACATGTTATTTAAGTTAAACTGATGCAACCATACTTCAGAAGGACGGGTAGCTGGTTTGTTGATAGTTCTGTCAAATAGTCTACACCTTGAAAACAAACAAAATGCTCTGACAGATGTATTAGATCTAGTTGCAGAGAAAATAGACTCTGTGATGGAGATTTGCATGTAGGGAGTTCATTGGGGAGTGTTCATGGGCCATCTTTGAGAGGTGAAGGAAGCAAGGTTAGCCAGAGGGGAAAAAAGTTGATCTGAGATGAAGTCACAACAAATGTTTCAGCTGATGACCCCACTGAATTATTCCAAATTGAGCAAGAGGACAAGACTTTTATACTTGCATTGAGCTGTCACTGAATGTGGCTGCCACAGTAGGGGAATGCAACTTGCTTTCAGCAGCTGGGGAGTGAGTGCCTAGGTACTGAAAGAAGCACAAGCTGGAATCAAGATTGCCGGGAGAAATATCAATAACCTTAGATATGCAGATGACACCACCCTTATAGCAGAAAGTGAAGAGGAACTAAGGAGCCTCTTGATGAAAGTGAAAGTGGAGAGTGAAAAAAGTTGGCTTAAAGCTCAACATTCAGAAAATGGAGATCATGGCATCTGGTCCCATCACTTCATGGCAAATAGATGGGGAAACAGTGGAAACAGTGTCAGACTTTATTTTTGGGGGCTCCAAAATCACTGTAGATGGTGATTGCAACCATGAAATTAAAAGACGCTTACTCCTTGGAAGGAAAGTTATTACCAACCTATATAGCATATTAAAAAGCAGAAATATTGCTTTGCCATCAAAGGTCCATCTAGTCAAGGCTCTGGTTTTTGCAGTGGTCATGTATGGATGTGAGAGTTGGACTATAAAAAAAGCTGAGCGCCAAACAGTTGATACTTTTGAACTGTGGTGTTGGAGAAGACTCTTGCAAGTCTCTTGGACTACAAGGAGATTCAACCAGTCCATTTTAAAGGAGATCAGTCCTGGGTGTTCATTGGAAAGACTGATGCTGAAGCTGAAACTCCAATACTTTGGCCACTTCATGCAAAGAGTTGACTCATTTGAAAAGACCCTGGTGCTAGGAGGGATTGAGGGCAGGAGGAGAAGGGAACGACAGAGAATGAGATGGCTGGATGGCATCACCAACTCGACACATATGAGTTTGGGTGAACTCTGGGAGTTGGTGATGGACAGGGAGGCCTGGCATGCTGCAATTCATGGAGTTCAAAGATTTGGACATGACTGAGTGACTGAACTGAACTGAATGGGTTTAAGAAGCCTTGAGAACAATGTGCTGGGTAGGAGTGAGCATAAAGCAGAGTGATAAGAGACATGGTCAGGGTATGAGCATGAAAAAGATACTCAATTTTTAGTCTAGAGTACATGCATATACAGGAAAGTAGTAAACAGCACATTGACTGAAATTTTTGGTATTCTACTGTGATTTAGGAGCACAGTTGAAAGGGATCTGCTACTTGAGTTTAGAACTTCAGTCTTCTCTTCATCAAATTTGTCAGGACAATTGGCAGGAATGTAGTTTAAAAAGAGGGAACTGAAACACACAGAAAGAGGTAGACAACTTGTTTAAACAAGAGGAGAAGACAATTGGGAAAAATTAATTCCACCTTAATTAAGCTATATATTTTGAACAGTTCAATCAAAATTCCCAAATGATGCTTCTAATTCCTCTTCTCTTTCTGTTTCCTTTCCTAACACCCCTTCCTCTTTATCTCTCCTCACTTTCCATTTCCTCCCCTTCCAAAAAGGTACATACTGTATGATTTCATTATATAGCATCCTTGAAATGACAGAATTATAGAAAAGGAAAGGATGTAGGTGAGAAAAAGTGAGTGTGGTTCTAAAAGGGCAAGAGGAGGGATGCATGTGGCAATGAGATGTTCTCTCATAGCGGCTCTTAATTCCAGTATCATAGTTGTTATATTTTGTACTAGAGTTTTGCAAGACACCTCATTCAGGAAAATTCAGTAAAGAGATACAGGTTATGTCTGTATTACATTTTCTACAACATCTAAGTGAAATTACATGTCTCTGAAAATAAAGTTTAAAAATTTTAAATAATGAGCATTATGATGCCAGGGAACATCTGACACTCCTCCTCTAGCATCTTTCTGTTAAGGCTGTCCTGATACCAAATATTCTATGCATGTTTATTTCTAAATGTAATAAAGCAATATTATCCATGATTTAAATTCACTGGTACTCTCCTAGGTAAGCAAGTTGTGATGTACCTATTTGAGAGTAGAAAAAAAACATCCAGAAGAACCAAAATAGTTTTTAGAGGAACAAGATAATCTGAAAATTTATATAGAATAGAAAAGGGGCACAAGGTACCTTGAAACATTTTTGATGAAGAACTTAAACAGATCTCTGTTCCCCACCCCACCTTGTCTGCCAACAGACCAGAAGCAAATGAAATTATCCATTACACCAACTTTTCTCTAACCCTTCATGTTATCAGAATTTCTAATTTTTCCTAATTTGATGGGTGTGAAGTGGTCTCTTTTTATTTTCTTAGAAAATCTTAAGAGTTTTTTTATATATTCTTCATACTAAACCTCTCAATGCTATGTGCTGCACATGTTTCTCCATCTGAAAAGTTGAGATTATGTGAAATAGTTTCTATGCTACACATTTTACCTTGCTTAAAATGTTAAAACTTGCCTGAAATTATCAGGCATTCTAAACTTTTAATCATTACGCTTGTGCTGCAGTTGTAGGAATAAACAAAAGTTTTAACAGAAGAAGGCAGTAAAAAAAAAAAAAGACACACACATATTTAAATTTTATTTATGATTAAAATGAGGGTATGTCCCAGTTTGCCTGGGACTATTCTTGAGACTTATGCCTATGGTCCAAGTATAATTGTTAATAATGTCCTTTTCAATTTCAAACACTTTTTGGTTTGGATGAAAATATATAAAGTCATCCTATGTAAGTGAGATAGATGGACCTAGAGATAAATAGAGATATCAGTGGCTATCCATATTAAAGAGAATACAATTGTATCCATAGCTGACACTAGAAATATATTCCATATGAACTGAAAACCTAAATACGAAAGAAATCTTCACAATTATTAGAAATAATCATGATAAAATCTTTACAGTATCATGAGAGGGACGAATTTCTATAAAATGACATGAAACCACAAATCACATTAAAATAAAAAAAATTCTTTTGAAGAAACTTTAGAGAGCAACTTTACAATGTGTGTGGAAGTTCAGAGATGCTCAAACCCACCTCCAGATACACAATGAAGAGATCTTTTGACTTTGTGCTCTAAGGGACATGTATGGCAACAGTTTGAGGATGGATAAATATATCGTGGTATTTTCATAAAATGGAATGCCATATAGCAAATAAAACAAATAATACACCAAATAGAACTTTGCACAAGATTGTATAGGAGGGGGATATTTGCCTTTTGAAACTGACTCAGTCACTTGTTTCTGTTAATACATCTGCATCCCGAGGTTGCTGAAGACAAATGCACATCTCATCAAACATTATTTTTGTGAAAATGAGAAAAAGGGACAGTATATATTTTTATATTTTAAGATCTATTAGTAAACTCAGAATTAAGGAAAAAAAGTCTGTCTATAGCATGCAGTATATTAGCCACCCAAGGATATTTTAGACATAACAAAGAGTGAGGTCTTCAAAAAATTCAAGGGCACATATTAGAACTTAAAACATTGCCAAAATTGTTAGCTTATTCTATGTTGAACTCATTAAGCAGTATTAAAATATAGTAGTTCATAAAGTATTTTAGAGCCCTTATAAAAGAAACATTGCACATATAAGGTGAGTTAAATATATACTAAGTTTTCTCGGATCAAACTGTGAGTTGTACCATGTGACTACATCTAAGACTCGTTTTAATCTAAGTTTATTTTTACATCAAAAGGCTTTGTAATCCCTATGTCTATTTCTGGCTTTTGCTTATTGAAATATTTCCTCTAATCCATTAAATGAATAAATCCATTAAACTAATATTTACCCTTGGTCTCATGGAGGGTTGTGTATTTCCACTGGGCTTGAGGAGTCTTTCGATTTTTCATCTTTGGTTTCACTACTGGCCGCTGTAAATTTACCTCAGTGTTAAAACTGCCTAAAGGAATTTCAGTACTGAAGCAAATCATTTGCTTCCTGAAATTGGCAATGTGAATTTGAAGAGCCAATCCAAGGACTAAAACTCAAGGATCTGGGTCAGTATCTAAGGTGAAGGGGAGTGGTGGTCTTGTTCTTTGTCAGTTCTCATTTTGCTTCTTCATCTCTGAGCTGAATATCTGTGTCATGTGTCCCCTTATTCCTCCTTTGACCTCTTTTCCTGCCCCACAGATGGTCAAGTGGTAGAGTTAATGGGAGGGTCTTGGGGCAGGGATGATGGTGACGAGGTTTTTAGTAGAATAAGTAAGGAACTATTTCACTCAATTCTCATTGAAATACATCATATTTCAAAGAGAATTGGATTATATTGCTGATACTATGAATGGTTCTTTTTGAGACCAATTTGAATAATTTCTTTAAACATGTCTTCCATAGCAATAACCATACTTTGCATGTTCTGTATTTCTTCAGAGGCATGCAGGGTGTGCTCATCAGAATATAAATATAAACTGACAAATACCAACATGCTAAATAACAGGGTGGAATGCCCTTTGACTTGTGAGAAGCACTGTACCTCATTTCTTTGACTGGATTTGCTGTGTGGTAATTGTTACGGAAACATCTGGTTACTGTCACATATTTTAGTATCCGATCTCATTGCATGACATTTTGTTCTGTGACATTTAGTTCCCACTTGGGACTTGGAACTGGAAACCTAAAATTAAGTTTCATTTCCAACATAGTAATAGGGAATTGTCCTGGGTAATGATGTTTGAGGTTACCAGTAATGGAATTTCAACATAGCACTTTGGAAAAAATAATAGTAAATTGTTATCAGTGATTTTCTTTACAAAGATACAAATACTTACACAGGTTCCAGAAACTGTTTGGAGGGGCTGCTCTGAAAATTTTCTTAGTCCTGAGGCTATAATCCTTGGCTTTTTGAACTCATAGTAAATAGAAATGAACTCTCTTATGGTGAGATTCATATACCTACATATCTCTCATTTACCCTTTATATGGACTTTTTTTTTTTCCTGTAAAGAAACATTTAGAAATATTCTTTTTGAAGTGTTTGGGTATATTTTTCTAAGCTTTAGGTTTTCCACAACAGAATTGTGTCTATCATCCTTTCTTTCTGCTGGTTCTTTCATAAAATAAAAAGACTTTAGACAAATTCCCATTTTGCCTCTTCTCAATTTTGGCAATTAGCTTAGTGTCCATGTGCCTCTAGTTCATATCCTGGGCTTGAGAAACCCGTTCTTATGTCCCTATGCTGACTCAAGCTGGTCCTAAACATTGCTGCTTTCCTCCTCAATTTGTTCCTTGTAAGTGTTATGAGTCCTTCACTATTGGACTTATTAGACTCACATGTTATTTAAGTTAAACTGATGCAACCATACTTCAGAAGGACGGGTAGCTGGTTTGTTGATAGTTCTGTCAAATAGTCTACACCTTGAAAACAAACAAAATGCTCTGACAGATGTATTAGATCTAGTTGCAGAGAAAATAGACTCTGTGATGGAGATTTGCATGTAGGGAGTTCATTGGGGAGTGTTCATGGGCCATCTTTGAGAGGTGAAGGAAGCAAGGTTAGCCAGAGGGGAAAAAAGTTGATCTGAGATGAAGTCACAACAAATGTTTCAGCTGATGACCCCACTGAATTATTCCAAATTGAGCAAGAGGACAAGACTTTTATACTTGCATTGAGCTGTCACTGAATGTGGCTGCCACAGTAGGGGAATGCAACTTGCTTTCAGCAGCTGGGGAGTGAGTGCCTAGGTACTGAAAAAGGGATCATGGTAGTGCACTACTCATTCACTATGCAGGATTCTAAAAGCCGAATTATCTTGGAAACAAAGATGACAGGTGCATTTTCCCTCATTTCCCAGTTATTTACAAAAGTATTAAGAATTTATCAGAAAATAAGTGACTACACAGTGCAGAATATGTATGATATTCTTATGTGTGTGTGTGTGTGCATGCCATGTTCCTTATACATTTAAGAGCTGCTGCTGCTCCTGCTAAGTCACTTCAGTTGTGTCCGACTCTGTGCGACCCCAGAGATGGCAGCCTACCAGGCTCTCCTGCCCCTGGGATTCTCCAGGCAAGAATACCGGAGTGGGTTGCCATTTCCTTTTCCAATGCATGAGAGTGAAAAGTGAAAGTGAAGTTGCTCAGTAGTGTCTGACTTCGCGATCCCATGGACTACAGCCCACCAGGCTCCTCCATCCATGGGATTTTCCAGGCAAGAGTACTGGAGTGGGGTGCCATTGCCTTCTCCGCATTTGAGAGCTATTACTTTCATTTCCTAAGAAAATGAGGCTTTGATAGAGGGAAAAAAGCTGAAATATTGCTAAGCTATTGCTTTGGCCAACTGATGTGAAGAGCCGACTCATTGGAAAAAAACCTGATGCTGGGAAAGATTGAAGGCAGGAGGAGAAAGGGGTGACAGAGGACGAGACGGCTGGATGGCACCACCGACTAAATGGACATGAGTTTGAGCAAGCTCTGGGAGATGGTGAAGCACAGGGAAGCCTGGCGTGCTGCAGTCCACGGGGTCGCAAGGAGTCATACACAAACTAAACAACAACATTGCTATGCTGAGACATATATAACTTTTCTAGACACTTATGCTCACAGTGTGTATCCTTACTTCCAAATGAATATTTTAATACATCAGTCCCTCTTGATTCTTAAACCAAACTTCCCACAGACAGTGTCATCTCCAAAACTGAAGTAAGACAGCTATGTCCATGCTTAAGTTATCTTGGCCTCCTTTGTTCTGATTCCTCAGATAGCCCATCTTTCCAGAGGATAAAGTGAAGTCGCTTAGTCGTGTCCAACTCTTTGTGACCCCATGGACACCAGGCTCCTCTGCCCATGGGGTTTTCTGGGCAAGAGTACTGGAGTGGGTTGCTATTTCCTTCTCCAGGGAACTTCCCAACCTAGGGATCGAACTCAGGTCTCCCACATTGTAGACAGACGCTTTGCCGTCTGAGCCACCAGGGATGTCCCAGAGGAGAAAACTGTGATTTAAAGCCAAACTACCTCCTCATGAGCTTGTCCAGGGCCTGGTAATCCATGGTGCTGAGAGAAGCATGATTTTGGTGTACATTGATGGTCTAGTCAATGGTCAGAAAACGATTTTCTGGGAAGAAAAAAATAATACTCAAACCGAGTCTGAAGTCCATGTGGTGAAGTAATCTCTTGAGTAAACACAGAGATTTTGAAGGTGACACAGACATTATTTACAGACACAAGGAAATTTTTTACAAATGTTCACAATTGACCAACAAGAGGGCAGAAAATTAACATATACTGAGTACTTATGACTTGCCAGTCATTATACAAAACAATTAACTAATATAGTAGCATTCAATTCTTACTACTATCCCAAGTGTGTGAATAATTATCCACATTTTTTATTCATTCATTTTATCTTAAATGAGGTAAATTTTGTACATTTACATTGCTAGAATGTGGCAGAGCCAGGATTAAAAAATGATCTCTTTGATTCAAAAGTACATGCTATTTCTCCCCAAAAAGTATCTATGAAGAAAGATGCGTCATTTAAAATAAAACATATTAATTTCATTTCTGAAAATAATTGAAAAATAATATTGGGCTGTAAATGGTGTGGTTCTGATTTTAATTTTTTTTTTTTTAATTTTGGTAACGTGCCAATGTAATAGAGGGAAGCCCTGGAGTAGGAAATGGCAACCCACTAGAGTATCTTTCCTTGGAGAATCCCCATGGTCAGAGGAGCCTGGTGAGCTTCAGGCCGTGGGGTTGCAGAGTCAGACACGATTGAACTGATTGAGCACAATACAGGGGAGAGTAATTTTAGAATCAGGAGACCTGCATTCATTTCCTGGCAGTAAGCTCTGGGAAAGAAAATTAACTTCGACTTTATCACTTATAAAATTAGGATGTAAAAGTAGTATGTAAATGTAGAATTTAAACTAAGTTACTACAGTCAGTCCCTTCACAAAGCTTGAGCAAATCAGAACTATGATGTGTCCCAGAACCCATCTGTGATGTTTTGAATGTTAAGTACTTCTGTGGTTACATGAATCACTGGGTTAGCACTGGGTTATCCCAGAGTGATTTTTATCTCTGTAGCAGATGTCTATTTTGTTGAAGGCTGTTAGCTCCTTGTTTGTTTATTTACTAGTTGTACAAAAGAAGACGGAAGTTCAGATGGTAAAGAAAGCAGGATAAAATATTGAGCTCTGTAGAAATCCTGGATATTATTGGCTTCACTGGTAAGAGAGCAGAGAATGGAGGATAAACAAATGAAAGAAGGGTTGGCAAATGTGACTGCAGTTACAAAACATCCTTGTTGTTTCTTTGGTGCATAACACAAGTAGTCCATTGTTTTATACATCATTGGTTCTAGAGATGGATTTACTAAAATTTTTGGAAATGGGACCCTTTATGCCCATCAATCTTGTAGTTGCATACAAGTAAGATGACAAGAACAAATTCAGTCATGGATTTGGATTCAAAAGTTGATTCTGCAGTTCTACTGGGAAGATTAAGATTTAAAAATTTAAGCTAAGATTATAAATTAGAATGCATCTAGGTAACAACCTCTGGTGCAAACTGCTAGGACAGCATGAAACAGAAAGTCACTTGGATCAAAACATGCCCTGGAAGGAGGTAGGATCTGGATAAGAGAACAGCTGATTTCTAAGGTGAAGCATGTCATTAATGTAAATATAGTCTCCTAATGTTCTATTCTGAAGTGAGCAATATTCCTTTATAAATATAAATTTGGATATATTAGCCAATTCCATTATTTAATAGTCATATCTCCTTTATAGTTTAATTCCAGTTTTTTGAAATAAATATAATTATGTAGTTGTTAACTCATAAAATTTGTTATAAATTATCAGTAATTAATGGAGGCTAGCATAAATAGGTTTATATTTGTATGTTCTAGTTTTTCATTGGCGGATTCATGTCGGTGTATGACAAAACCAATACAGTATTGTAAAGAAAAATAAAGTAAAAATAAATAATAAATAATAATAACTCCCGGTAGAATATCTATTCATCATTATAGTTTTGGCCTACATCAAGAGGTGGGAATACCAGACCACCTGAGCTGCCTCTTGAGAAACCCATATGCAGGTCAGGAAGCAACAGTTAGAACTGAACATGGAACAACAGACTGGTTCCAAATAGGAAAAGGAGTACATCAAGGCTATATACTCTCATCCTGCTTATTTAACTTATATGCAGAGTACATCATGAGAAACACTGGGCTGGAAGAAGCACAAGCTGGAATCAAGATTGCCAGGAGAAATATCAGTTACCTCAGATATGCAGATGACACCACCCTTATGGCAGAAAGTGAAGAGAAACTAAAGAGCCTCTTGATGGAAGTGAAAGAGGAGAGTGAAAAAGTTGGCTTCAAGCTCAACATTCAGAAAACGAAGATCATGGCATCTGGTCCCATCACTTCATGGCAAATAGATGGGGAAACAGTGGAAACAGTGTCAGACTTTATTTTTGGGGGCTCTAAAGTCACTGCAGATGGTGACTGCAGCCATGATATTAAGAGATGCTTACTCCTTGGAAGGAAAGTTATGACCAACCTAGATAGCATATTCAAAAGCAGAGACATTTCTTTGCCAACAAAGGTTCATCTAGTCAAGGCTATGGTTTTTGCAGTGGTCATGTACGGATGTGAGAGTTGGACTGTGAAGAAAGCTGAGC
>SJYX01024508.1:351152-365801 GCA_006410675.1 Oreotragus oreotragus
ATTGGGGACAGGAGGAAAAGGGGACAACAGAGGATGAGATGGCTGGATGGCATGACCAACTCAATGGACTTGAGTTTGAGTGGACTCCAGGAGATGGTGATGGACAGGGAGGCCTGGCGTGCTGCAATTCATGGGATCACAAAGAGTCAGACACAACTGAGCGACTGAACTGAACTGAACTGAACTGAAACTTGAGTTCATCTCAGTGACCAATTGCAGAATTATGGTGAGCATGCCTGTATTCAGGACCCTATTCTTAGCTTTGATACAAAAAATAATAACAATAATAATGCTATTTCTCCCTTTAAAAACATACCTTTAAAAATCTTGAGATCTCTCTGATTTGACGGAAAAGATGAAGCCTACTTAGCGTTAGCAAATAATGCAAGATTAAGTCAGCAGTCTCATTTAGATAGATGACAGGGAGGCCTGGCGTGCTGCGATTCATGGGGTCACAGAGTTGGACACGACTGAGCGACTGAACTGAACTGAACTGAACTAAGAATTGTTTCTGATTTTGTATATGCCCCGCACCACCCTCTTTTGGTACACCGTTTTTCACCAGTTCCAGTAGTGTGGGCTGCCAAAATCCACACCATGGAACTGTGGGACACATGACTAAAGCTTGACCAATCATAGTGCCCATATGCCTTGCCCTACTGATTGTTCTAAAGGTGAGTACCTCACCCAAACTTGGCATACCTTGGATGCTCCCATTTTGGAATCTTGAGAAAGAGATTTGGGATTTGNTAGTGTGGGCTGCCAAAATCCACACCATGGAACTGTGGGACACATGACTAAAGCTTGACCAATCATAGTGCCCATATGCCTTGTCCTACTGATTGTTCTAAAGGTGAGTACCTCACCCAAACTTGGCATACCTTGGATGCTCCCATTTTGGAATCTTGAGAAAGAGATTTGGGATTTGGGGCCTTTACAATTAGAAAGACATAAAATGGATACAGGCAGTAGTCAAGCAAATAAAGCCAATCAGAGGTAAGAGGAAATGAGTGCCTAGGAGGTAGAGGACTTGAGTTGCTTCATCTCTCAGTTCTGGTGGAACAAAATTGCCCTTTTGTTTCCAGNATTTGGGGCCTTTACAATTAGAAAGACATAAAATGGATACAGGCAGTAGTCAAGCAAATAAAGCCAATCAGAGGTAAGAGGAAATGAGTGCTTAGGAGGTAGAGGACTTGAGTTGCTTCATCTCTCAGTTCTGGTGGAACAAAATTGCCCTTTTGTTTCCAGTATCTTTCCAAAATACCCCCTTTTCCCTGGTAAATCTTACTTTAAGTTAAAAAGAGTCTTGTCTAGTGAAACTGACAAGAAAGCTTAATCAACAGGATACTTGTTCCCATGTAACTGTGTTACTACTTCTAATACTCTAGATATCTCCTCTTAAATATTGCATGACTTCTACAAATAACTTTATTTACACAAAGCTTAGATAAGCTAAAATCTTTGCTGATAAGGCAAAGGCAATTTTAATTTTTGCTGAATGATCATAAAACCTGAATTAAGAAACATCCAAATTATAAACTGTGTATATTAGTGATGATATATTTAAATGGTGTCCATAACCTTGCTTGGAGCTTCCCTGGTGGCTCAAATGGTAAAGAATCTGCCTGCAATGTGGGAGATCAGGGTCCAATTCCCGGATCAGAAGGATATCCTGAAAAAGGGAAAGGCAACCCACTCCAGTATTCTTGCCTGGAGAATTCCATGGACAGAGGAGCCTGGTGGGCTACAGTCCATGGAGTCACAAAAAGTCACATGAGAGACTAACACACACACATGTGCATACACACACATACAACCTTGCTTGGATCCTGGCCCCAACTTGCAATATTATGTATTTTTTTCTCTCTACTTTTCAAATCAGACTCATTGGCTTACTCCATCCCCTTGAAATCAGATTTTGCAGGCTCCTGGCTTTCCTCCAAAAGTCTTTCATTGTTTCACAAGCCATCCTTGTTTTCAATTCATCCTTCTTTATCCACTGTGTAAACTAGGTGGACCTGAATACTTAGAAAAAATCAAAAAGCATTTGGTTGTTATTAGAGTAAGGATAGCTGACTCACACATGTAAAGCATTAAAGAAACCTTACAAATGTTTAAGTGACTTTTTTTTCTGTTGTTGTTTGGGGCTGTGGGGCATTTAACCACATCCTGCCAAGCACACAACACGTGAGCGTCTCTCTTAATTACCAGGTGTAGTTTTAGGCTAATAAAACAAACAAGAACAATATTTTTATTTTCGTTACCCAGTATTTTTATTGATTTATTTAAATGTAACATACTATACACTGTTCAGCCTTTTGGGAGGTAGGAGGAGGGAGGGAATCTGTATCTTTATGAGGAGTCTCCTTGAAACCAACACTCAGATGGATACATATTTGTGGCTGATACACCTTGACATTGTAGCCAGGGCTCACACTTCCTACAGAGGCAGAACTACCAAAATCATGATTTAAAAAAAAAAAAAAAAAACACCAAAAAACAACAAAAAAAAAACCATTCAGGACTGGAGCCGCTTTTCCTTCAGTAGCACAATCCAGCTGCAAGGGGGACCAGAATTCTATCTCAGTATCAAGCAAAGATGCCATTTTAAATGCAGGAGAATCTCACTACTCTTTACCAAACTGTTTCTATCTTTTTTCTGTCCATGTGTTTATTCTGGGGGTGAGACAGGGGAGAGGTAAAGGAGATGTTTTCTATTTTTTGCTTCTGCAAGCTTTGATACATTTTGCTAGAAGCTGTTTTAGTGTTTTGAGTACTAGGATGATGACTGTTTACACATAGACTCTTGGTAATCTAAATGGCTGTGTGAAATACGAATCCAGTTTGTGCCCTATTTGCTGTTACCATGGTCATCTAATACTATATTTGTCTCACCAAACATTTAATTTTGGTTGTGGGTGGTCCATGTTCATGTGTCAGGTGCAATTATTATTTTAAAATAAAACAACAAAGATAATCTAGTTCTCGTAGGAATGCATTACAGTATAGCTTTCAGACTCAGTTACCAATTAAATTTTAACATACAGATTCCAACCACAAAATTAAACATTTTTAGAATCCCATTTGTCGAAAAGCAAGTTGGAAGCCAAGTTCCATAAAATGCAAGTTTATCATAAGCCAAAACATTCTGCCTCAAATGCATTTCCTTTGAAATCCCAACTTGTTTAAGGAATGAGAAAAATATGATCTTTAATGGAATTACTTTATGGGAAAGTTTCTTAATAAAGCTAATTTTTCAGTAACAGATTAACTGGAAGTGCTGGTTAAGCATCGACACAATTAAGTTATTAGAGAAGATGATAAAACACCAGACTTTCTAGAGCTTAAACTTTAGTAAAAAGACGCATTTAGTAAGTCTGTCCTTTGTACCAAAATACTGTGTCAAATAATAAAAATAAACAGACCTTTTCAAAACAAGAACTATTAAGATAAAACTGCAGTATCAGTATAATCTTATAGTTATCACTTTAAGTATTTAGAACAAATAGTATTTTTCTACACTTTTAAAAATCACTACAGACACTGCAAATAAGGTTTAAGTATTTATTTAGTGGAATACAATGTGATGATGACTGGTATGCTTTTCTGTACTGTTTTCTATACCTGCTCTAACAAAATGAATTTCAATAAGGTTACATTATGGAACCTTCCAAAGCTCTTAAAATTTACAGAAAATAAGTTTTATTTGGTTTTGCAAAGACTAGATCATACCATTTGAACAAATTTCAGCATATAGTTACACATATACCAGGATATATTTGCTCAGTTTAAGCCCCTGTGGGGGAGGGGGTTTGCACTTCATACCAAACTCCTTGATAGTTCCTGTGAGGGAGGTACACTATGTGAGACTTGTAAAGTGTTCTTATATAGGCAGACAGCCTCTTCATCATTTACCACGGCAAAAAATCATTAGCAAATAATGAGCCTATGCTACTAAAACATATTTGACAATTAATTTTCTTTTACTGTACTTTTGGAGGCCTACTGATTTATTAAAAGAAAAGAATTTGGTTTTTTGGTCTATTGCTTAGGAAAGGAAGCCTTAGGAGTGAGGTATGTTTTTAAATGATGGCAGCTATCTCTCACTCAGGCCATGTCGTAGTATTGTCATGTTTATTGTTGATGGTTCTTATGGGAGAAGTGCAGATGAACTCAACAGACAGCGCATGGGGCACTCACACTCTTTCCCCAATTTTATCTCCTACTCTTGAAGTGTTTGCCAAGTTTTAAAAACACTTTGTCATGAATATGCATGTGGTGTGCTAAAGAAATAGAAAAGGTAAAACAGAGAGCAGCTGCTGAGGATACTCTTTAAAACCCCAAAAGATATTTAACATCCTATTAAATAAATAACTTAGAAAGAAATAGAAAAGGATGAAGGCAGAATGCACAAGCATACCATTACTATTTGTTTGGTTAGAACAGTTTTACACTACCATGTTTATATTTTTTAATCCTATCTGATTCTTCCATGACGTCACGCGCAAAGCTCCTTTGGTTGTGCATATGATATGACCCAAGTGCTTTCCAGTAAATGCTTGCATGTCTTACTGCTCATTGAATCATTAGGCTTGAATGAGCAATGAAAGTCTTTGATATGAGTTCGTATTCCATAAATAACTTTCCCGAAGATCATTCAACAGATTGTTCCTTGTCCTTTAAGTTCTATCTCAGAGGATAAAAACAAAAACATAAACAAAAACTTAACCCCAAAACTCAGCCACAATATTGTTCACTTGGGAATAAATTCCATCCATTTCATCTGCTTATATTGTGATCACAAGGCAGGACACAGAAGTAATTAAGAGAACATCATATGTCAGTAGAGAGTACCAAAACCTTCAAAGGCCTCCTTTCTTTCAAGCAAGCAGACATTTGCAATGTGTCTTTGCCTTGTGAAGTACTGTCTTCATAAAGAATACCAACTATGCCTCATAAAGAGCCTTTGGTTATACTGCATCTGCAAACATTGCCTTCTTCTATGAGTGTACCACCATTGGAAGAAAATGAGCTGAGGTGTTTTTCCTTCGTGTTTTCTGTCCTCTTCTAGGAGCTCCTTTTCCATTCAATGCCACATACATTTGCCTCCCATTGTGCTGCCAGTTAAAAGATGCATAGGTATTGTATCCATTTTCCTCTATCCTCTCCTTCAGCTTACAGTCATTATTAAATTCTTTCTGCAAGGGAAAAAGAAAATCTTTTATTTCTGTGGTGATGACACTTGGTTCCATTTTACACAAACCATCCAGAAAACTCCACTTCCTGGGTTTTATTTGCTTTTGTCATCTGTACATAAGTTGCATGCTTATACAAAACATCAACAACAGAAAAGTAACACAAAAGGACAAAACATTCTACATTAGAAGGCACATGACTTACTTTAATCGGTCATCATAACCACATTTGGGGCCCTTTTAAGGAGCTGATGTGCTTTGAGTATGATATGTTTAAGTGCCTAGAATGATTATTAAGAAACAAGCATTCTAGTAACAATGTTTATGATGAATGAATAATAAAGAATGTTATTATCATCCTTTTTTTTTTCAGAGTAATAATTGAGGTTCCATGGGAAAAACAGAATTACAGGGAAAAGGTGAGCTTATCAAGTTTGCAAATTTTATTTACCTATAAATCCACAATAAATATACATACATTGCTAAGAAAGCAGATCTTAAAACCATAACAGCTCTAGATAAACGAGAGACCCTGGGAGTGGGGGATATCCTTCTCTTTTCCAAATACCAGATTTCTCAGTTTTGTAAATTATTCACAATTTTCTGTAACTTGGAATTTTGACCAATTTTATTCTGAGGTTTAGGCATAGTTGAACAGTAGGACATGAGACAACCTTGGTTTGTGAATTCCTGTGTCACAGAAACTACAAATCTGGTGACTAGCACAGCTTATGTAAGTCTGAAGACTTGAACCCTGAGAAATTCCACTTTATAGCCATAGTCCTTTGGCTTCATTTCAAATGGCAAAGTTTTTTAAGGGTATCTTTTGTGACAAAGATTGATATCTCATTCATTTTAGAAATCTGGATTGCAGAAATCCAGATTTTCTCTCAGGAGGGAATAGCAAAAAAGGAGATACCTTAGTAATTTCAAAACTCTGACTTTAGAAATATTCCTTTTCCTTTATACCCAACCTAAAGCAGTTAAAAAGGAACTGGGGCTTTTTTCCTTCTGGATCTATCTTCTCTATGGAAACCAAGGGCATCTATATCTATATATATGGAGACTATAGGCATTTTTCAGTTGAAACCTCTACTGTGCAGTTCAGTATTTCTCACTTCAGGACTTTTGGAAATTTTGACTATGTATATATTTAAATAATTCAAGTTTTCTACAGAGTAGATCCTAATTTTGAACATTATGAGAACCATAATGAGCAGGTATAGTTTAATGTTATCAGTTTAAGCTTTGTTTTCTGGAATCTATCCTCTATGCTTCTCCTCTATAAAGAATATTTAAATGTAATGTTCAAGTGATGACTTATTTGGCTGAAAGTAAGAAGAAAAGGTAAATTATTAAAGGTAATGATTTTAACATAACAAAAAATTATGCATTAGAGATGATCTGAATTCTTATTTTGAGTTTATTTTTTCTCTTAATTTATCCTAGTCTGTCTGAAACTATATGGATTTAAAAGCAAAGAGGATTTTTTTACATGAGCAATTATATTTTTTCAATAAAGAAAGTATAGTTTAGAGACTATGGAAGAATTTATATTTGAAATGGAGCTATATATAAAAAAGTTTGAATAGATGCTAAATTTATTTTTCCTTAAAAATTAATTTATTGAGAAATGTTTCTGAAAGTGAATTACACTTGTATCAGACTCCTCATCTCTGATGTTTAGACCATTGAATATTTAGACCATTGGTCAAATTTTTCTATCAGAATCTCTGGAGGAGACCTAGGAATCTATAGTTTACAGCATTTAGGTGAATAATAAATATTAAAGGTTTTAAAAAAAATCTAGGCTAAAGCAAGATCTCAAAAGTAGAGTTTTGACAGTTTAAAAAAAGATTTTTAGATTTTCTCAGGATTACCTGGGAAATTTCTTCAGTTTTTAAACCATGCCCTATAAGTACTTATTCTATATAATTCAGTTTTATAAACTATCAGTGTTTACTTAAGTCCATCAGTCAGGAGAAAACTCGATATACAATATAATACAATAGACACATTGATCAGAAAGCAAATAATGAAAATATAAGGGAGATATATGTTTCCCAAAAGGGAATCAAGGGAAGTATTTAAGAGAATAGAATTTATAGAGTTGGTTTAATCAATCACTTTGGGCTTTTACCTAAATGCTATTTTCAAGAAAGCTATGGAATCAGTGGAAATTATCTAGAAAAAATACAGAGGGATTACAAGAGTTGTTACCTGATGAAAAGTGAAAATGAAAGTTAGTTGCTCAGTCANAGAAACTACAAATCTGGTGACTAGCACAGCTTATGTAAGTCTGAAGACTTGAACCCTGAGAAATTCCACTTTATAGCCATAGTCCTTTGGCTTCATTTCAAATGGCAAAGTTTTTTAAGGGTATCTTTTGTGACAAAGATTGATATCTCATTCATTTTAGAAATCTGGATTGCAGAAATCCAGATTTTCTCTCAGGAGGGAATAGCAAAAAAGGAGATACCTTAGTAATTTCAAAACTCTGACTTTAGAAATATTCCTTTTCCTTTATACCCAACCTAAAGCAGTTAAAAAGGAACTGGGGCTTTTTTCCTTCTGGATCTATCTTCTCTATGGAAACCAAGGGCATCTATATCTATATATATGGAGACTATAGGCATTTTTCAGTTGAAACCTCTACTGTGCAGTTCAGTATTTCTCACTTCAGGACTTTTGGAAATTTTGACTATGTATATATTTAAATAATTCAAGTTTTCTACAGAGTAGATCCTAATTTTGAACATTATGAGAACCATAATGAGCAGGTATAGTTTAATGTTATCAGTTTAAGCTTTGTTTTCTGGAATCTATCCTCTATGCTTCTCCTCTATAAAGAATATTTAAATGTAATGTTCAAGTGATGACTTATTTGGCTGAAAGTAAGAAGAAAAGGTAAATTATTAAAGGTAATGATTTTAACATAACAAAAAATTATGCATTAGAGATGATCTGAATTCTTATTTTGAGTTTATTTTTTCTCTTAATTTATCCTAGTCTGTCTGAAACTATATGGATTTAAAAGCAAAGAGGATTTTTTTACATGAGCAATTATATTTTTTCAATAAAGAAAGTATAGTTTAGAGACTATGGAAGAATTTATATTTGAAATGGAGCTATATATAAAAAAGTTTGAATAGAGGCTAAATTTATTTTTCCTTAAAAATTAATTTATTGAGAAATGTTTCTGAAAGTGAATTACACTTGTATCAGACTCCTCATCTCTGGTGTTTAGACCATTGAATATTTAGACCATTGGTCAAATTTTTCTATCAGAATCTCTGGAGGAGACCTAGGAATCTATAGTTTACAGCATTTAGGTGAATAATAAATATTAAAGGTTTTAAAAAAAATCTAGGCTAAAGCAAGATCTCAAAAGTAGAGTTTTGACAGTTTAAAAAAAGATTTTTAGATTTTCTCAGGATTACCTGGGAAATTTCTTCAGTTTTTAAACCATGCCCTATAAGTACTTATTCTATATAATTCAGTTTTATAAACTATCAGTGTTTACTTAAGTCCATCAGTCAGGAGAAAACTCGATATACAATATAATACAATAGACACATTGATCAGAAAGCAAATAATGAAAATATAAGGGAGATATATGTTTCCCAAAAGGGAATCAAGGGAAGTATTTAAGAGAATAGAATTTATAGAGTTGGTTTAATCAATCACTTTGGGCTTTTACCTAAATGCTATTTTCAAGAAAGCTATGGAATCAGTGGAAATTATCTAGAAAAAATACAGAGGGATTACAAGAGTTGTTACCTGATGAAAAGTGAAAATGAAAGTTAGTTGCTCAGTCACGTCTGACTCTTTGCAACCTTAGGGACTGTCGCCTGCCAGGCTCTTCTGTCCATACAGAATTATACAGAACATGTACTCATGAATAATTCCGGTAGCTCCTAGTCCTATTCTACCCTGAATAAGACACTGAATTTTAGTAGATTTTTAATTTAGTTTTGAAAAAGCATACTTTTTTACGCTTCCTGGTGGTAATGCAAAATAGAAAAAAAACAGTGCACAATGGTTAGAGAAATAGCTCATTTCTGAGACAGGCTAAAAGTGGAGTGTGTTAGCTGTGATGAGTTAAACTACTTGGAGAGGTAGTTAGGTTTATGCATTGTAGTATCTGTTTATTGTACGGTTCCAAGTGCTGAAAAAATCATGTGGGGCAAGGCAAACCTTCTTCTCTCAAATTTCACAATCTACTCTGAGAAGACAGTCAACAACAAGCACATTATTGAGAGAAGTATCTGATAAATGCCATTGGAGATCATTAAAATGGTATGATGTGATAGAAAGCAACTGGCCATCTACGTTAGAAGTAGAGAATGAAATAAGTCACAGGCCTTAGAGCTCAAGGAGAGGCATAGACTCAGGGCATGAGCTGTGTTGGAACAGAAGAAAAAGTGGGGGAATGGAAGGAAAAGTATTAAATATTTTTATGACATTTGACAGTTATCCATTTTTCCTTGATGTCACTTTTTAAAAGAAGTATACTTTATCAATTAAATATCATTTCAATCTTTTATTGTAATTAAAAATTTTACATTTGCTCTCAATCTAAATTTTTATTAGGTTTTACTTTAAAGCATTGGTTTTGACTGTGTATTAGTATGTCTTCAAGGAATATATACCTGGACCTCTTGCTCAGCAATTCTGATATAGTAGATTAAGGAGGGAAGGGACCTCTGCATGTTTATTGAAAAGAAAAACAAGAATATCTCCAAAGTGGTTATGCTACGAACCCCCAAATAGAGCCTCATTTTTAAATGGTCCATTAGTTTTCTAGGTTCAGTAGTAGAGCTACATACAATGAAAAACTTTAACTAAAATTTTTCTGACCCATTCACCAAAAAGCATTTACTCTAATCAAAGAAATTGACCTAAAATATGCCTGGTTCTCCAATTATAAGTGGGCTTTACAGGAATGAAATACAAAGCTATTGTATATATCCAGACTAATGACAGGACCAATTTCCAGTGATTCTCAAATTGGGGGTACCAACTGGTAAAACCTGGAAACTCGTTAGAAATGCAAAGTCTTACAGACTTAACTGAATCAGAAAATCTGGGAATGTGTTTTAACAAATCTACCAGGTGATTCTGACACTCAAGTTTGAGAGCTGCTGGCCCTAGGCAGGCACTGCAGTCATCCTTATACTAATCAACAAAATAAGTTTATTTACACATTTAAAAGTGATATTCCCTGATACTTGTTATGGACCACAGGGGTGTATGTACTCAAAGCACTGGCTGGGTAACAGCTCCATCAGTGAATTAATAATTATTGTTCAGATAAATAAAATTCTGAAGTCGACTGAACAGCACAGAAAATTATGAATTTCTTGATTTGTCTCTCCATTTCAGATTTTAACAGAATACAAAACACTTATGCCCCTGTCTTATCTCTTCCTATAGTACACAATCATACATAGCATGTGGTTTTCTGCTCACTCCAAGATCTTCATTTTCAATGATTCTTCAAGTTGTCTGCAGCAACCATGGCAATTTGACCAAATGCTTCCGTGAGAGTCTGACTGGTTAGCTCAGAACATTCAGAATATTAGCATTCAAAACTTTCACTGATATGAGTGCCAGCCTGCATGGTAGACTAATGAGGGAACAACAGAGGAGATTATAGAGTTGGAAGAGCTGCCTTGCCAGCCCTTGAAACTCTTGGTGACCAGCCCTTTGTGGTTCTATTTACTAGCAACAGAATGATAACACAGCTATTTAATGTCTGGGGAAACATTGCAAAACTATGGTAATAATTTACTGAACTGGATTTTTCAATTAAAAGCAGAATACTTACCGAGCCATAGAGTTTCCCCTTCTTGTTCATGGCTAAATAATAGTTGCTGTTAATAGCTTTCACAGCAACAACTCCGATTTCCACTGAAGTTATCTCCAGGATACCTAAAACATACAATTTAAAAAGGCTGAACTTAAAGAGTCACATATACTTAATTGAAAGAAATAAAGGTCAGAAGAAGCTATTGTTCATTTTTAATGGTTCCAAAATCAAAAAAATGGGGGGAGGGGCAGGAAACACACCTTTTTCACTGTGCCTAAAAACACACTCACTATATGGGGAAAAAAATAGTCTAAATGAATTCTCCTGCATTTTACTCTGAGCATATAAGGGAAAATATTGTTTTAATTAAAATATTTCCTTTGCTAACTCTGCATTTTCAACCCTATAAATGTTGAAACAACTCTACTCATCTTAGCCTAGATTTCACAAAAAAAATTATCAGAGCACACATCTGTACTATGGTATTAAACTAAATCTATAGCATATGTCAATAATATGTCAGATTTACTTCAATCTGTAAAAACATTGGTAAACTATTTCTTCTTTGTAGGACTCAGATAAACTAAATCTCTTGGCTGCATTTAACTGATAAATTTATTTTTCGCAAATGTGTTGACATTCTAAAATACAGAGAGACTAATCCCAATGTCCACATTGTCTTTAAAATAGCAGAATTACTAGTCTGGGTTGGGAGAGAATCCATCAGTACTTTTGAAAGATTTAGTTTCTTTTTTTCTTAGAAAGAATGAAAAACTAACGGAACTGGGAACTGATAGATAAGAGATCTTTTCTCCTAATACACAAGTTTTGGTTAGTGCATCTAAAGATAATTTCCTCTGAAAAGCTGGCAGGTAAACTATCTACTTAAAATGCCGCAATAGCTTAGGTAAAGAGACCCCAGGCACTATACCTGCTTCTTATTTTTGAACTCTTGGGAAAGCTGTCTCAGGGAAGACAAGTACACTGTGATTAGCAAAGGCCTCTGAATCCAGACTGCATTTGAAACCTGGCTTTGCACTTAGTGAATAGCCACAGGAGAAGTTACTGAACTGCCTGTGTCTCAATTCCATTTGTAAAATGAGCAGCATATTAGTCCCTCCTTTCTAGTTTTATGAGGATTAAATGAGAGTACATATAAAACAATTAGAAATTGCCTAGAGCTCAGTGCTTTCTTGATTATTATGATAGGAAAGTTTTCCTCTAACAGTCACAGAGTTTGAAACTTCTTCTTCAACAGGCTATGTAAATCCTGAATAAGACACACAAATTCCCACTGGCTTAGCCTATAAAATCAGAAAGCTAATATAAGTTAGCATTTATCCTGTACTTCCTATCAGTAGAAACACCATCCTAAATGTGGTCAGCATATTGTGTGCTTATACTTTTCCCAAAAAGAAAGAGTGTCCTTTAGACACGGACACCTGTTTTTCTTTCTTCACATGCTTACAAGCCATGTTATGGCCAGTAGAAAGGCTTTCATGCCCCAGAGCAAAGCTGACATCACTAGAGAGACTTCCGCCAGACTACCTCCCGTAGGCCATTCTGTTCTTATATCCTATAGGAAGCCTTTGACTTAACACAGCACACCTCCTCATTGAGAGAGTAAGACAGATTTCTTTTGGCAAGCTCAAACAAGGAAAGAGTGTGAGGAGTGAGGAAGACAGTATCTGTACTTTTGTTCTGTTTTGCTTTATTGAAGTGTAGTTGATTTACAATGTCATGTTATTTTCAAGTATTCAGCAAAGCAATTCATATAAATATGGTGTTGCAAAGAGTCAGATACGACTTAGCAACTGAACAACAACAACATATATGCATATATATGTGTGTGTGTTTCAGATTCTTTTCCATTATAGGTTATTTGGGGCTTCTCTAGTAGCTCAGACAGTAAAGAATCTGCCTGCAATGCAGGAGACCCGAGTTTGAGAAGATCCCCTGGAGAAGGAAATAACTACACATATACATGTGTGTTTTTCAGTTTCTTTTCCATTATAGGTTATTACAAGATATTAAATCAGTATCTGTATTTTTGATATCCCATTCCTTATGCTAGTAGTTGTCCTCCAGGGACAAACACATACATTTATTTGAACATGTTAAAAAGTACTTTTTTTTTTACTTTATTTCTTTAATTTTCACAATGGTCGTCTAAGGAGGTTGGATTACTCTCAACTACAGATGCAAAGCTGGATGATGATGATACTGAAGCTTTATAACTTACACACAAGGTGAGAAAGTGACATAGGTCAATTATGAGGGACCCAATACCTATGTCCTCTCACTTTCAGATTGTTTTTGTCTCTGTCTCTGACTGTGTTGTCTCTCCATCATATTCTTGCTCCTTCCCTGTTTCCAGAAGGGAATTCTGCTGGAAAAACAACTGACAAAATGACTCATCAAGATAACAGTCTTTAACAACTTAATAATGTGCTTTTCCTCCCAATAATTTGGGATGCCATGGATGATGATGTCTGAGTCTCAGGGAAGGAAATCTAATATGCTTTCTTTATGTCACAAGCAGAGGATATAGAACAAGGCAATGATAGGAATCTGGGACAAATATTTAGGCTGCTATTTGTTTTACCTGCCAAAACAGGCAAGTAAGTACTATCACTAAATTATATGATAAGCCCTTTGTAGGCTTTTTAACTGGAAATTGTTAGAATGAAAAAGGTTGATTTCAGCAAAGAGTTAAAGTTTTTAAATGAGAACAAGCAGAACTAAGCTACAGTAACAGACTGAGTTGGGAGAAGCAAAAATGTTCTGGTGAAATAAATATTCACAAATCCTTGACTGATTATTTCTGAGAGTGCACTGCACATGGTAGATTGTATTTATGCTCAGAAACTCTTGGGTTTCTTTCTGTTTTGCACAAAATAGGAACACAATATTCAAAGAATTCATCAATCAGTTAACCATTTTTCTTACTCTATAATCAGTTAGGGAGAGCTTAAAAAGCTTCAGCATGCTTCAAAATACAGAGGAAGACCTGGATGATTTAAGTTCTTTTGAGTTCTGAAAATAAACTTTTGGATACATCATGTACCAGTAAGTCAGAATTCAATAATTTTGTGGGTAAAGGACAGTTCAGTTCAGTTCAGCTGCTCAGTTATGTTCAACTCTTTGTGACCCCATGGACTGCAGCACACCAAGCTTCCCTGCCCATCACCAATTCCCAGCTCAAACTCATGTCCATTGAGTTGGTGATGCCATCCAACCATCCCATCCTCTGTTGTCCCCTTCTCCCACCTTCAAACTTTCCCAGCATCAGGGTCTTTTCAAATGAGTCAGTTCTTCGCATCAGGTGGCCAAAGTATTGGAGCTTCAGCTTCAGGATCAGTTCTTCCAATGAATATTCAGGACTGATCTCCTTTAGGATGGACTGGTTGGATCTCCTTGCGGTCCAAGGGACTCTCAAGAGTCTTCAACACCACAGCTCAAAAGCATCAATTCTTCGGTGCTCAGCTTTCTTTATAGTCCAACTCTCACATCCATACATGACTACTGGAAAAACCATAGCCTTGACTAGATGGACCTTTGTTGGCAAAGTAATGTCTCTGCTTTTTAATATGCTATCTAAGTTGATCATTACTTTTCCTCCAAGGAGCAAACAGATTTTAA
>SJYX01024508.1:366493-388200 GCA_006410675.1 Oreotragus oreotragus
GATGCCACCCAGCCATCTCATCCTCGGTCATCCCCTTCTCCTCCTGCCCCCAATCCCTCCCAGCATCAGAGTCTTTTCCAATGAGTCAACTCTTCACATGAGGTGGCCAAAGTACTGGAGTTTCAGCTTTAGCATCATTCCTTCCAAAGAAATCCCAGGGCTGATCTCCTTCCGAATGGACTGTTTGGATCTCCTTGCAGTCCAAGGAACTCTCAAGAGTCTTCTCCAACACCACAGTTCAAAAGCATCAATAGAAAAAGCTAATTTTAAAGCAAATTCCTTCAAGTAAATAATAGCAACATATGGTTTATTTTGAGTGATATGTGAAATCTTAATCAAGTTTGATAATCTAATAAGAGTTATTGTGACAAAAAAATTAGCTCCTATTAATTGGCAAATTTTACCTAATGATGCAGCATCACTGTATTAATGGGGAGGATTTTGAAAACTGATGAACTCCAAATGGAAATAATCTGGACATCATAATTTTCACATAAATCAGTTTTTTTTTAACTTTAGGGCAAGAGTTATATTTTGATGAATCACTGAGTTGTCAATCTCAGGATGCAGCTATTCAGAAACATTATTCCCAGTTTCTGTCTCTCATCCATCTCCAGAAAAGAAGCATCTAACCTGTTTTTTCTCCAGCAATTACACTGGACCAAGACTACTCTTTTTGGTTCATGATAATACACAAGCTATTGGCCTAGATGGTAAATTTCTCCTTAAATAACTTTGCATGGGTATAACAGGAAAAGGAAAGTAAAAGTGATTTATTAATAACAGAATGGATATATACAAGGGGGCAGTGAAATGCAAAAAATGGATGCAAAATCTGATTATCCTCTCCTGGCTAAACGGAACTTGCATATATAAATCAATCCTGGAGATTATTTGAGTAAATTAATTCTGCTAGAATATTCAGTTCAGTTTAGTCTCTCAGTCCTGTCCGACTCTTTGCAATTCCATGGACTGTATCACGCCAGACTTCCCTGTCCATCACTAACTCCTGGAGCTTGCTCAAACTCATGTCCATTGAGTTGGTGATGCCATCCAACCATCTTTTCCTCTGCTAGCATGTACTAAGCACTCATGTTCAGGGTTTGTGATAGCTGTCACTGTGGAGGATGAAAAGACAGATGAGACACAATCTTTACCTGCAAGGAGTTTTAAAACTGGTTAGGATAAAGACAGGAAAAATTTAAGTAATTACAACACAAAGTACATATGTTAAGTGCTCTATTAGAGAGAAAATATACTGCCATGGCTTTTAGTAAAGAAGTCATCCTGAAGAAGATGGTTGGTATGTGAGATGAATCTTTCAGGGGGTAGGATTTCAATAGGTGGGAACTGAGAAGTTGAGGGGAACATTTTAGGGGGAGAAAAGTGAATGAGTGATGAAAGGCATGGAGGAGCGGAAAGAGCTCGGTGGGTACCTGGGCCGCGGTGGGCTCTCCCCACTGATTGCACTTTGTGGGGGATACTCAGTACATGTAAGGGCTCTGCTTGAGTAGAAGTGATGCTCTCCTGGATGAGGAATGGACTTTTCAGAAAATGATTTGTGAAATGTAGAAGCAGCTCAATAAATGTCAGAGACTTATGAATTCAGAATTAGTCATGTATAATTTTTTTCTAAACATTTTAACACAAAATAGATCATAATGCTGTATGTGTAGTTTGATAGTTTTAGTCAGTGTGCTGAAATATGTCATGATTACTGTGTTACACAAATCCCATCCTCTCTAAACTAAATCTGTCTCTTTCTTTCCCATGAATTGTTCAGTGGCCCAGACAGATCTATTATATCCTACTACAGAAAGACCTATAGACCTCCTTGGCTTGTTATCACATTTATACTGTATATCTCTGAGTTTATGGGCCATACCCAGTAGCATGGGCCTAACTGGCTCCAAATATGGTATTCAGTTTAGGATCACTCTGGGTCTATCTCCTTAATTGTGTATCTTACTCAAAGAATCATAGCAGTCATAGTGATCTTTTTTAAAAAAATTATTAGAAAAGTATATAGTTCATAATGTATGTTCAATATGTATTTATTGAATGAACAAATAAATCATAAGTGGTTAGTCCAGTACTGGCTGAGTAGATAAAAACTGGATATGTATTAAATATATTTTTTCTTTGACAGTAATCTTTGTAAAATCTTGAGATGAATTAGTAATTCCACATCCAAATAAAATGAAAAGTTAGAGGATGTGCCAAAATGTATGCTTCAAAGGAAAAGTTGGCGTATTATAGCCTGCCAGGCTCCTCTTCCATGGGATTCTCCAGGCAAGAATACTGGAGTGGGTTGCCAGGCCCTCCTCCAGGGGATCTTTCTGACCCAGAGATTGAACCTGCATCTCTTATGTTTCCTGCACTGGCAGGCAGGTTCTTTACCACTAGTGCCATGCCANTTTAATATTACTTTTAGGCAAATTATAACAAAGTCAACAATAAAGGTTGTTTTATCTATTTAGATACTTTTCTCCATATTCTAGCAAACACTTGATTATTAGATTTCAAAAGTATTTTAGACAAGCATACCATTTAGTCTGCACAAAGGGATTCACTTCCATACAGAATAACTTTCTTGATAACTAAAGTTTCTTTGATAAATTTATATAAAAAAAACTTGGCCCCTATATGTTCATGTTCTTTCATTTCCTTCTTCATATATTGAGATTGTGTGTGTGTGTGTGTGTGTATGCATGCGTGCGTGCTCAGTCTTGCCTGATTCTTTGAGACCCCGTGGACTGTAGCCTGCCAGGCTCCTCTTCCATGGGATTCTCCAGGCAAGAATACTGGAGTGGGTTGCCAGGCCCTCCTCCAGGGGATCTTTCTGACCCAGAGATTGAACCTGCATCTCTTATGTTTCCTGCACTGGCAGGCAGGTTCTTTACCACTAGTGCCATGCCAGGCAGTGAACACTGGATAGATACTTACTGTCTGCCGAGTCAGAGTGGTGCCAAGTTAACTAGTTTTCTACACCTGTAGTTCTAAAACTTGAGGATTTGCACCAGAATCATTTGGAAGTCTTGTTTAAACACAGATGTTTTGGATTTTTGATTTGGTAGATCTGGGGTTGCTGCTGCTCATAAGTCGCTTCAGTTGTGTCCGACTCTGTGCGACCCCATAGATGGCAGCCAACAGGCTCCCCCGTCCCTGGGATTCTCCAGGCAAGAACACTGGAGTGGGTTGCCATTTCCTTCTCCAATGCATGAAAGTGAAAAGTGAAAGTGAAGTCGCTCAGTCATGTCTGACTCCCAGCGACCCCATGGGAGCCCACCAGGCTCCTCCGTCCATCGGATTTTCCAGGCAAAAGTACTGGAATAGGGTGCCATTGCCTTCTCCGAGATCTGGGGTAGGACCAGAAAAGTTAAATTTCTAGCAATTTCCCAGGCAGTGCTGATTTTGCTGGTCCCAGGACCACACAGTGTTCTAAATACTGCATTCAGAGACACAGCAGGATTCTGATATATATATAAAGCACTGATAGAAATACATGCAGAGAAATAAAACTGCAAAATAATGGTAACAGCTTAACATCAAAGCAAATTGGTAAAGAATGTGGAAGGAAGTACTGGGTTTTTCTTTTGTTTGTTTTTGATAGGTGTGGGATTCAATGTCTGCATAAGTGAGATAATGTGGATTTAGAGTTTACAAACAAATATAGTATACTGTTGTCTGTGGCCAGTTTTTTGACTTATAATAACGTTATTAGCAGAATCTTTATTTTCTTCTCAATAAGGGTATGGAATGCTGGTGGAAACTTAAGTGCCTTCAACTTTTCCTAAAGAAGTATTTTATAGGCATTTTCATAGGGTAATTGTGTTGACATTGGACACTCTAAGAATTAAATGATTGTGCTGTTCCCTTAAAATTGTGCTGATGGCCATGAAATTGTAAGAGATCTGTAGGGATCTCCTTGGTCTCCCATTCTCTAGAATAATCTCACTGCCTTTAAAGGGATGATACCAGAGTGGGCTGCTCATTGATCTAAAGCTGGTCCACCTTGTACTATCATAGACTCTGGCTGCCTTTTCAGCATAATGCAAAAGAGATATTTAGTTTCTCTATCAGCCACAGTTCCTTCAGATACCCTTGACATTCTTTAAGCATTGCAGACAGAAACAGGACCTACATAGCAGAAAATCCTTCCCACCCCTATATAATCTAATGAGATATACCTTTGCCAATTTGCTACAACACACAATGACCTTTTACATTCTCACCTGGTACTTCAAGTCAGAGGCTAAACTCTGACTGGCTTGGTCTGATTGATGAGTATGGTGGCAAATTCTAAAACGTTTCTCAATTTAAAGCTCTATTTTAATTGACTTATGCTGTAATTTAACCACTGTCACTGACCTAACATCAAAAGTATCAGAAATAATACAATCTAGACACTTTATTCCCTATTTATAAATAAAGGTTAAAGTGTGTTAAAGATTCATCTCATTATGTTATTTTTTATTACAAATGAAACATGACTCTTAAGTTTTCCGTATTGATCATAAGTCAATAAATATTTGCAGATGACCATCTAACGGGGCTCTTCATGACACTGTTCTAGATCAATAGATTTAGTAAACTTAATATTTTTTAAGTTTTTTCCTCACTATCAGAGGTTTTTTGACTGTTCTTTTAACTTTATTGAACTGCACCAGGACATAGATAATTATTAATATTTTGTGTTTTCAGATATTACCTTCTGTGTTCTTAGGGTAGATCGATAATGAGATAAATTACATTGAGATCTGGGGTAGGACCAGAAAAGTTAAATTTCTAGCAATTTCCCAGGCAGTGCTGATTTTGCTGGTCCCAGGACCACACAGTGTTCTAAATACTGCATTCAGAGACACAGCAGGATTCTGATATATATATAAAGCACTGATAGAAATACATGCAGAGAAATAAAACTGCAAAATAATGGTAACAGCTTAACATCAAAGCAAATTGTTAAAGAATGTGGAAGGAAGTACTGGGTTTTTCTTTTGTTTGTTTTTGATAGGTGTGGGATTCAATGTCTGCATAAGGGAGATAATGTGGATTTAGAGTTTACAAACAAATATAGTATACTGTTGTCTGTGGCCAGTTTTTTGACTTATAATAACGTTATTAGCAGAATCTTTATTTTCTTCTCAATAAGGGTATGGAATGCTGGTGGAAACTTAAGTGCCTTCAACTTTTCCTAAAGAAGTATTTTATAGGCATTTTCATAGGGTAATTGTGTTGACATTGGACACTCTAAGAATTAAATGATTGTGCTGTTCCCTTAAAATTGTGCTGATGGCCATGAAATTGTAAGAGATCTGTAGGGATCTCCTTGGTCTCCCACTCTCTAGAATAATCTCACTGCCTTTAAAGGGATGATACCAGAGTGGGCTGCTCATTGATCTAAAGCTGGTCCACCTTGTACTATCATAGACTCTGGCTGCCTTTTCAGCATAATGCAAAAGAGATATTTAGTTTCTCTATCAGCCACAGTTCCTTCAGATACCCTTGACATTCTTTAAGCATTGCAGACAGAAACAGGACTTACATAGCAGAAAATCCTTCCCACCCCTATATAATCTAATGAGATATACCTTTGCCAATTTGCTACAACACACAATGACCTTTTACATTCTCACCTGGTACTTCAAGTCAGAGGCTAAACTCTGACTGGCTTGGTCTGATTGATGAGTATGGTGGCAAATTCTAAAACGTTTCTCAATTTAAAGCTCTATTTTAATTGACTTATGCTGTAATTTAACCACTGTCACTGACCTAACATCAAAAGTATCAGAAATAATACAATCTAGACACTTTATTCCCTATTTATAAATAAAGGTTAAAGTGTGTTAAAGATTCATCTCATTATGTTATTTTTTATTACAAATGAAACATGACTCTTAAGTTTTCCGTATTGATCATAAGTCAATAAATATTTGCAGATGACCATCTAACGGGGCTCTTCATGACACTGTTCTAGATCAATAGATTTAGTAAACTTAATATTTTTTAAGTTTTTTCCTATCAGAGGTTTTTTGGCTGTTCTTTTAACTTTATTGAACTGCACCAGGACATAGATAATTATTAATATTTTGTGTTTTCAGATATTACCTTCTGTGTTCTTAGGGTAGATCGATAATGAGATAAATTACATGTTTCTAAGAATAAGAATTTATTTGAAATTCCTGAGTATTGTCCATAGTAAGTACTGATATAAATTAAACTAATTTTCAATATGAGGAAAAATAGTAACCCTAGTAAGCCTAATTTTGCATGAAATAAAGACCTAGAAAAGCTTGTGTGCCCCTTGCTCTACTCCCAACTGCCAGTAATCCTGGAAAAAGAACACTGGAAATACTTACATGTTTGAGTCATTTGCTGTGACCCAAGATAATTGACACTGGATCCCATTTTACAGTGGAATACACGGTGGGAAATAGCATCCAACAGAAAGAGTTTAGAAAGGGAGACTGAAGATACTCTCAGGAAAATCCAGCACAATTCATTTGATTGGTAGGTAATAACGGCCATAATAAGGCAAAGAGTAAGTATGGAGAATATTTCTTCTTGAAAGGTAAACTTTATTTCTCTGTCAGAAAATATATATAAAGTTTATAAAGCTATTTATTTATTTTTTCTTTTTTCCCCATTTCCTTTAGTAAACTAATTCTTCAAAAAAATTCTGAAGTATTAGAATTCCTGATTTCTTGCCTGGGCATCCAATCACATCCTACTTTGGCCCTACTCTATCATGTCTCCTACATTTCACATTTTGGGGAAAAGCCTGAGGGAAACCTCATGTGGTTTATGTCTCTTCACTGAGCACTGGAGGGAAGGAAAGTCCATCATTCTGAGTAGAAATGGTGGTCTAAATACCAACCATATGAAAATAAAGGACAATCACTGCAATCTTACTGCTGCTGGATAAATCTACAGACAATGCAAAATAATGCTAGAAACATGTTATGCACTAGAAAAGGCCAGCCAACTCCCTAAATTAGATCTATTACAATAAGGAGGCTTTGGTAAGCATATCAAATGTGATATTCCCTTCTCTCACCTCCCAGATGAAGCATCATAGATTATTTTGAGAAATATTTTTGGTTCAAACAAAACTTCTGATTAAAGATTTTAAAGCCTCAAAATTGGCTAAAATTACTAAATAAGAAAGCTTCATGTCATTTGTTTTTGTGAGGAAAGTTCAGGTCATTTAAGGCTTAAGAAAAAGCTAGGTCTTAGTAAATTGTAGAGTCAGAGAAGAGCTTGATGAAATCTAGAGATTGTCTGGTTTATCTCTTTCCCTTCTGTAATAGATGACACCAGGGGACCTAGGGATATACAGGGACTTATCCAAGCACCTCTAAAAGATTACTTAGAGCCTGAAATAAATAGTTAGTACAAGTTCTTTCTACTACAACATGAGGCTCCTATAAACATTTAAAAACTGTTGGCAGCCAGGCAAAAGTTTTCTATCTACTTAATGTTTTATAGACTAATTTATCTTGCTCATTACACAGAAACAATTCATTCTAGTTGAGCTTGACCACTGCATTTTATTTATAAAGTAAGAAAAAATTTTAAAGCCAACATAAAGGATTAGAGGAATTGTTGCATGAGATATTTTGCTAAATGATCACCATGTCAATATAGATAATTACTCTAAAGTTATTCCTATAAAATGTCTATCACATTTACTAAATTTAATAATTTTCTTTAATACAACTAAATGTACTATCTAAATATCTTTTTTTCCTCAATTTAACGAAAAGAATAAAATGGGTTAGTAGAGCACATCTTAATGTTGGATTTCTAGTAAGAAATAGTCTCACTTGATGCATTGAAGTGTTCACAAATTAGCTAAAATAGCCCTGAGTAGCTTAAGCTACTTACTGTACAACAAGTTTTAGAGTTCAAGCTCATGGCTCACTTTGAACATGTATTTTGTAAATTAATAAAGCTTTTGCATGATATGGAATAGTATATGCTGCTGCTGCTGCTGCTAAGTCACTTCAGTCGTGTCCGACTCTGTGTGACCCCATAGACAGCAGCTCACCAGGCTCCCCCATCCCTGGGATTCTCCAGGCAAGAATACTGGAGTGGGTTGCCATTTCCTTCTCCAATGCATGAAAGAGAAAAGTGAAAGTGAAGTCGCTCAGTCTGCCCGACTGTTAGCGACCCCATGGACTGCAGCCCACCAGGCTACTCCGTCCATTTGATTTTCCAGGCAAGAGTACTGGGGTGGGGTGATGTTTCTTTATTCTTTCAAAGATTCCTCCCATAGTTACTTAGATAGTGGATAGTTATAATACTAAGAAATACAAACATGACTATTTAGTATGTATATTTTTATTTGATTATGCAAAAAAGTTTACCTATTTATATATACTTGTCAAATTAAAACATTGATTCATTTGTCATATATAAAATTATGCATATCTGTAACTCATCATATTGCAATAAAGAATTCTGGCTTCTGCTGAAAAGGGAAAATTTAATCAAGATACTCAGGGAAGGTCATGGTTCTCTGGACTTTAACCGAAAGGACTGACTTATTTTGGTCACATACTAAGGTGGTGGTGGTGTAGTCGCCAAGTCATATGCGACTCTTGCGACCCCATGGACTGTAGCCTGCCAGGCTCCTCTGTCCATGGGGCTCTCCAGGCAAGAATACTGGAATGGGTTGCTAATTCCTTCTCCAGGTACTAAGGTCGAAGTGATTTTATCTCCAAAGTTCATGAAAATGCCCTGTTATTTTCCACACAACTGGCAAAGAAAACAGGTTTCTCTCAGGTTGGAAATAGAGGAAGACAGCGTCACACATTCATTTCTAGTCACTAGTAATGCACACAGCCAGTATTTTGCAGAGTACATTGGAAGGAATACTTTCATAGAAATCAATATAAGGGATTTCCTTGGTACTTAAAAAGAGTATTTTGAGACAATATAAACATAAAAATGAGCATAAATGTCAGACAGAATATGGGAAAAGCAACATTGGACTAGGAAGATAAGTTTTAAGAACAGATATACCTTAACCATGTTGAGGAGTAGATTATTACTCCTTTAGTGAGATGCATCTGATCATTGATATTATAACCCAACATATATCCTCTCTTATTCTTTGTATTTATACATGTAAAATGAAATATTATGTAAGGTTTTTTAAACTCTACTTTTATTGTTTCACTGTCTTAAGTTCACAGACTATCTATAAAGGTATTACTAGACAGGATAAATTTTACCTGACAAATGATTTGTTTTCCCATGGTTGACAAAGACCAGGGATTATCTTAATACACATCTTATTTTAAAACCAATGCTTAAATTGGTTTAAAATAGTATACTTTTGAGAAGGAACACACACCCTTTAAGTGAAAACACTATCTGATCCAAGTTTGAAAGTGAAAACTGTCAGTTAAGAGAACATTAAATGTAAGTGCTGATCCCAAATAATCAGCAAGACCTTGCAAGAAAGTTTTAAAAAATGTCGAGAGGCAAATAAGTAGACTAATATATAATGTGTGTATGTATAATATGTATGCATTTCAGACAAGTGTGTTTCATAATCATCTTGATGCAAGTCTTAGTAAACCGTTCTGAATGAAGCACACTCAATGTTCAGTATTTAAGTGCAGATGATAGCTTATAACTACTATGTACTTAAGTTTTCATGCATATATGCTTTCTTGTATCCAGATTACAGGGGACAAAAAAACAGAAAAAATCAAAACTAAAAGTTAATAGAGAAAAACCACTGAATTAAAATTATTGTACTGACTTGATTTTGTATATTTTGCATTAAAATACATATCCAGACCATGCTGATTGCAAGTAGCTCATTTTATTCAATTAAATTTTATCCTAAATTGTTAAAATCTTTAAAAAATTGGAAAAAATATTCAAATAAAAGTTAACTTAAATAAAGTTCATGTTTGGGAGTTCGTATAAAAAATAAATAAATACCAAAAAAAAAAAAAAAAAAGAAACTCAGGAAAAAAAAAAGTTAACTTAAACTTCTTTGTAGGGACTTCCTGGTGGTCCAACAGTTAAGACTCTGCATTGCCAATGCAGGGGCCATGAGTTCAATCTCTGGTCAGGGAACTGAGATTCCACATGCTGCAAGGTGTGGCCAAAACTTGAAAAAAATAAATAACAGGTACATTAAAAAAAAAAACAAAAAACCAAACCTTCTTTGTAGTACCCTTCAGTTCAGCTAGATAAAATTCCATATATTATAGTCTGAAGAACTGTTTCTACTTGATGTTTATCTGTTGAAATCTGAAAGCATGTCCCCCCAAATAAAGACTCATGATATTACTCAATTCATATACTCAGTTGCAAGGAAGCATTTGAATGGATTTGCTCAATTCTGACTAGCTTGTTTTGTCAAATAATTATTAAATTCAACAGAAATAAAATAATTTATAAAATTTATGATGAGTAAAATTTTAGTGCATGGATATAGGTAGAGAAAAACAGAAGCTTAAAAAGACAATACAAATTTGAAAATAATTAGTCAAATTGTCATCAGACTGGCAAAACACATTTAGGTGAAGTAGTTGATTGTTATTTAAGCAAGACAGGTTAATAAATTAATGGAAACATCTATAAAGAATGATCAACATTCAACATTTTCATACCATTCAAATTCTATTGTAAATGTTTCTTCTCCCACTAATTTAAGAAGGTCAGAAAAAATAACATGATTGTAATACAATTTGATTTAGTGCAAACACTGAAATATTTCACTGTATATTATTCTTGGGAAAAATTCATAGTAAACCTTGTTTATTTGTTTTCATATAAGAATTTTTATAAATCATATCCAAATAGATGTCAAATTTAGAGTCATGATTTATGAGGGCATATATTTGATGCTTCTATATTTTACCAAAACAGACTCAGAAATTCAAGTGCCATGAGATGATATATATTTCATAGTAACTGTTATTTAACAGATAAATGAATAGAAACATATATCTATCTTATATAAATAAACCAGTTAGAAAAACAATTTTTTAAATTTCAAAAAGCTAAAAACTAGCCGTGCCCTTAAAAGCTTGAAAATTTTGATTAAACTATGGCAGAATATGGAAATGGAACTCAAGATTAGAACTCTCTTAGGAAAGTTTCACGTATGGATAGGTTACAGTCACCATGGAACTGGACTTATTTCTCTATGCATTTTGATACAAGGACTAGGCATTCAAGGAGAAGTTCAGTATGCGGATGAGAACTATGGTGAAGAAAGAACTATGGTGCCTTTGGCTGGAGGTAGGAAGAGCTTTGCTACTGCTAAGTCACTTCAGTCGTGTCCAACTCTGTGTGACCCCATAGACGGCAGCCCACCAGGCTCCCTCATCCCTGGGATTCTCCAGGCAAGAACACTGGAGTGGGTTGCCATTTCCTTCTCCAATGCATGAAAGAGAAAAGTGAGAGTGAAGTCATTCAGTCTGTCTGACTGTTAGCGACCCCATGGACTGCAGCCCACCAGGCTACTCCGTCCATTGGATTTTCCAGGCAAGAGTACTGGGGTCGGGTGCCATTGCCTTCCCCAAGGAAGAGCTTTAGCTTGCCTTTAATTTTTTGAAAGCCTGACTCTTCTATTTCTCCAAATGGGCCACATCTGTACTGCTAGCACCTAGCCCATAATAGGTATCCAACATATAATCATGGAACAAATTAGTAATTTATCTGAAGGAACTCACGTGCAAAGTACCAATTTCAACTTCAGCAAACATTTTTCTCTGGAAAGAGGAAAAGAAAGCTCTTCTCCACCGGCAAGCATTCTCTTTGAGCATGCCAAATCTCCATAGGTTACACAGGGGGGTAAAATCACAAGCCAGTTCATCTTCACCTTCCATGGTGGGAATATAGAGGAACACACCACCCTCTGCACCCCAACATCCTGCCCCAGTTTGTCTTCTAACCTCAGCATGGTCTCTATCCTGGACACTGATTCCTCACATTATTTTTGGATGCACAATCAACAAAGTAAGGCACAGGTAACTTGAGGGACTAATTACCAAATGTAATCCTATGAAAATCACATCAACAAGTACTTGATGTTTTCTGTGTATGAAAGCCATCCATTGAACATAAACAACCACTGTCAAGAGTAAAGTGGAATCCGAAGCCTAAATTGTTCTGCTCAATCTTTTCATACTAAATTTTATTTGCTTCAATCATAGCAAAGCCAAAGACTTCTCTGTTTTCTTTCCCTTCATAGGTGTACTATCATGGGAACCCATAGCCCTGTTTATAATAGCCAGGACATGGAAACAACCTAGATGTCCATCAGCGGATGAATGGATAAGAAAGCTGTGCTACATATACACAATGGAGTATTACTCAGCCATTAAAAAGAATACATTTGAATCAGTTCTAATAAGATGGATGAAACTGGAACCGATTATACAGAGTGAAGTAAGCCAGAAAGAAAAACACCAATACAGTATACTAACACATATATATGGAATTTAGAAAGATGGTAATGAGGACCCTGTATGCAAGACAGCAAAAGAGATACAGATGTGTAGAGCGGACTTATGGACTCTGAGGGAGAAGGAGAGGGAGAGGGAGAGGGTGGGATGATTTGGGAGAATAGCANATATACACAATGGAGTATTACTCAGCCATTAAAAAGAATACATTTGAATCAGTTCTAATAAGATGGATGAAACTGGAACCGATTATACAGAGTGAAGTAAGCCAGAAAGAAAAACACCAATACAGTATACTAACACATATATATGGAATTTAGAAAGATGGTAATGAGGACCCTGTATGCAAGACAGCAAAAGAGACACAGATGTGTAGAGCGAACTTTTGGACTCTGAGGGAGAGGGAGAGGGAGAGAGTGGGATGATTTGGGAGAATAGCATTGAAATATGTACACTATCATGTAAGAAACGAATCGCCAGTCTATGTTCGATGCAGGATGCTTGGGGCTGGTGTATGGGGATGATCTGGAGGGATGATGTGGGGTGGGAGGTGGGAGGGGGGTTCATGTTTGGGAGTTCGTGTACACCCGTGGCAGATTCATGTCAATGTATGCCAAAACCAATAGAGTACTGTAAAGTAAAAAAAAAAAGAAAAGAAAAGAAAAGAAATGGATAAAAACCTCAAGCTTCAGTTTTTACAATTTTCATGTAAGTAGATAAGTAGGTTTAAGAAAAGGTCATTGAAATTACAACCATTTATTAAATTAAAAAATGATCTGTAAAAAAAAAAAAAAAAAAGAATCGCTTTACCACAAAGTCCAATATCTCAGTCCATAACCTGGATGTTTTTTTACCTCAAAAACTTGGTCAAGGATGTTAAGGTAATGAGGTCTGCTGCAAATGTCCAAACATAAACAATTGCTTGCTGACTCTAAAATCCTGAGTGTTTTCATCTTGAGTGCTTAACAGCCTTCTGACTGGCGTGATAGGAGATCCTGTTTTTATTCTTCCAGCCAACAAAAAGCCGTCTCATCCCTCTTTGCTTCTCAGTCAACACTTGAAGTCTGGAGAGGTTGACAAAATCTTTAAGTTGAGAGTTAAAAGCTACTGAGAAGAGTACAACCATTTCATGCCCTTCCTCTTTCATCATCATCAGCTCCTCTTTTTATTGTTTCTGTAACCTGCCAGTTGACAAAAACAGCCGCTAATAATTATGTTTGTGGTACTAGGCTATGTGATCTAATTTCATAGACTTGTGCACATGTCTTGTCCTGTTACACAAACTTGATTTTCAAAATGAGAGTTTCAGAGACATTTTCTTAGCTGTCTTCCCATTCACAAACTTCAAGGGATATACACACTATGATGTTAAATGGCTATGCCTGAAAATTATTTTCATGGTTTTTTTCTTTCACCTTCATTCAACCCCTCCAAAAATACTGGCAACCTTGTGGAGAGAGCAGTGTACTATTCTTTGGAATATGGTAGTTTTCTTTTTTTCAATTGCCCTTGCTAGCAATTGAGGTAGCAAGGTAGCATGTAAGGTAATCACATGAAAAGTCAGAAATATTTTTGACCTTTAAATTGAAGCAAAATATTGACACACTAACTTTTTTGGTAGACAAGATTTTCTGGCAAATTTATTATAGGCAGAAAAAAATATATTTTATATATATATATATATATATATCAGTTACTTGCTTTGCAAGATATCAGACAGATTCTTTACATTTCATTTATTTCTTACTACAACCTGAACATTTCATCTATGCTAATAAATAATTTTTAAAAGTCTAAAAAGGAAAAAAAAAACACATAAGGAAAATTATTTCCAGTAGATTTTTATCCAGAATAACCTGACATATCTGAGGAACTGATGTTATTGATGAAGATTTTGTTCTCACTGTTGGCAAATAAGTGCACTGGATTGATTCCTTAAATGATTTGGACCATATCTAATTTTCATTGTTTGTTGAAGCAGGTCTTTTCCTAAATGACTGACACATTTTGATCATTGGCTTTTAGCTTGATATCACTGTCTTCTACTTTGACACTACCAATCTAAACCAATACCCATAACCAATGATGAGTCAAATGAAAAATGTCACAAAATGAGCATGTACCCAATATCAGAAACATTTGCTTTGACATTTATGGCTCAGACATTCTAAGTAGTTCTGGCAAACTTACCATCTAGTAGTCTCCAACACATAACAGCTGTTTTAGGTGGCAAAATCTTGTCAAGTTAAAGCACCCAACCCCTAAGAATGAATAATTGGCAAGATCTTGTTCCAATTCATCTTTAGTCTCTTCTGAATCTGGACAAACAACTGTAAATTTGCGCCAAATTCCTCTTCCTAAACTAGACAGCCTGGCTTCCCACGGAGACATAGAGTTTCAGAGCATTAGTGTCCCCAGGGTAACTGTCAGTACAAAGCTAGTCCAGGATAAGCCACATTAATAGCAGTTTCCTCTTGTCATTCTTAAGTTATTTTTTAAATTCATGAGCTCATCCATAGGAGTTAAATGTTTCACATTTTTTTTGCTCCTTCAATATTTATCTGCTACTTATTCAAAAATGTAAGGTGCTCCACCCTTTAGTAAACAACTTTTCAACATTTCCCAGAATAATAGATTTTCAAAAGAAAGTTGGCTAAAAAAGCATTATAAACAAGGTGAAAGCAGACACTGGTTGTTGATACTTCTCTTTCTCAACATGTGGCTTATGTTACAACTGAACATGTTCCCAGCTTTTATCTCTGGGAGCTGTGAAGTTGACTGCTTATAAGGTCTCACTGTCTAATTAATCCTTACTTAAAATTCACCTAAGTAAGTCTAACATGGATAGGAAGTTGGTTCTGTTAGTTGTTCCACCTTTCACCCTACTACACATCTGGGAAATATTCAGTTAAAGATCAGGTCCAAGCCTTTTGGCATTAAGTAACTCAAAACATTAAGATATCACCAGCAATTTGCCTCTGCTTCAGAAAATTAAAAGCATATTTGAGATATAAACATGAGTATGCCACTAATATTACTGGCAATAATTGAAGGCTATATTTTATTATAATGTGAAAAAGGATATTATCAGATAAAATAGGTAAAGTAATATTAACCTCCTAAAATAATTGCATATATGTTTTAATATGAATACTAAAATATAGTCTACTGATTTTACTTATGGTTTTTGTACTATTAATGGTAGAGAAAATACATATCCTATACAAATAGTATATAATTTGTTTATCCCTGAGGAAAATCAATAAAAATTTAAGTTGTTTAAATTACAGATTCTGGATACTAGCTCACTTGATCAGACATCATAATTCTTTTGCTAAGATTTTTTCCTTTTCAGTTTAGAATAGGAAGAACAAAACCTTAGGCCATTTACTTCAGAATCTGCTCCAATCTTAGCAGCTATGTTTTGGAGTCATATTCTGGATAATTTAAGTGAGCTTGTGGGTAACTCTCATTATAAACAATTATGACAAAGTTATAACAGTTGATTATGACATCATTTATATACTGTTGCTAAAAGTAAGAGAAGAGATGAGTAAGTCAGTATTCTTAAACATTTATTTGGGAGCTAGATTTAAATTTCTTTGACAAGGCTGAAATTGAATAAGATTGGACATTCCTTAAAAAATGTATGTTGTTATTTTTGGAGCACTTTTATTGCTCCACTGAAACTCTGCTTCACCACATTTTCTATCCTGGAACTTTGCTCAAAAACTTAACCTCTGTCTGAGAAACTGCTTGTATTATATCCATCAACATTCAACTGCTTATGCCTAATTATTTTAAGGCGACATTGGTTTTTATTAAATAATTGCATCGACACGTTAGAGAAAGAAAAAAGGAAGAGGAAATTGAAAATGTGGCTCTTTGTGCCTTTAATTGGAGATTCAGAAATTCTTCTCATGCAATTTCCATGTTTGGCTCAATGTTTTATAAAAACCTATGACATTTAAAGCATTCTTTTAAAGGTCATTTTGAAGACATGTGAGACTGAGGGTGTTGTATGTGCAATTAGGGTTCCTCTTTCTGTAAAGTCTTTCCAGCTTATTAGATGAATGAGGATCCACCAGCTCAGTTTTCATCACCTTCTGTATCTTTGGGTCTGACATAATGTTGCTGATTCTATTTTGCATGCAAAAAAACATATGGGATTGAGAATTAAAAACAGTTACCAGCTAAGCTATAATAACATACAGAACTAAAGACCACCAAGAGTAGAAATGATGCTAGCATCACATTAAAAGGAATGTGAAACTGTGCCATGAATATTATAGCTATTTAGTACTTAGTGAGTGGTTGATATTTACATGTGGACACTTATAGAACTGGATCTGGGACATCTATGCTGTGTTCTGATGGTAGTACAACTGAATATAAATATCCCCTCCCTCTAAAGAAAACAACAGCAATATTAAACCCATCATCTGTGTAAAGTACAAGTATGAACTGCATTTTACCATGGAATACTACAGAGATATGTTTTGCATCTCATTAAAATCTTGTTTTACTCTTGCCAGGGAGTCTGTTGGTAGTAGTTCCAGATTTGGCTTGGCAAATTGCGAGCTGTATGAATTTGAAAGAAGCAGTTAACCTCTTGGAGTATCCTTCCTCATCTGTAAAGTAAAGAGGTTGCCCCAGAGGTGATTATCAAAGCCTTTTCCAGCTTTATAGTCCTATAATCTACGAAAGAGAGCCAACATTACAATTTCGGATTTGGCACCTGATTTTATACTATGCTAGTGTCATAGAACTGCCTATTTCATTGATCTCACCTATTGAACTTCTCTATGTAATCTGGTTTGACTTTGTTTTTCCTTCAAAGGAACTAGGCATACTACCCCGTTGGCAACTGCAGGTAGTTAAACCGTTAATCAAACTTGGGGAAATACATGTGGTGCCTAGTGGTGTGCATGTCTTACTGCCCTCTAGTGGGTGAAACCATATCTTCCCTCGGCTACCCATAAGACAGGCTAAAGAAAGAGCAGTTCAAGCTTTATGTAAATCACCTGAGGCTGGGTGCCAACTTCTGCATTACAAACTCCCAAGTGATTTCAATGCTGCCAGTCCTAGACCTACACTCTGAGTAGCAAGAGTTTAAGTGATTAGTGTTCTTTGACACATACTTGGTTGAAGTAAGGGAGAAAGTATATTGAGAAAGAAGGACGAGGAAAAGGAGGAAGAAAGAGAAGGGCAGGAAGATAAGAAAAAAGGATGAAATCAGTCTACCAGGCTGAAAGGTCTCATGTGGCAAAGCCACACTGCTCTTGATCTGGCCATCTCTAGAAAGTTTCTAAGTCTTAATATGACATCAAATGCATTTGGGGATTCCCTGGTGGCTCAGATGGTAAAGCATCTGCCCGCAATGCGGGAGACCCGGGTTCAATTCCTGGGTCTGGAAGATCCCCTGGAGAAGGAAATGGCAATCCACTCCAGCACTCTTGCCTGGAAAACCCCATGGATGGAGCCAGCTGATAGGCTACAGTCCATGGGGTCACAAAGAGTCGGACACGACTGAGCGACTTCACTTCACTTCATATGCGTTCGGGTTTACATAGTCTCCCTCCTAATATTTTATTGTATTTAGGTTAATTAACAGAAAGTGAAGTCAGCAGATAGGCCTATTAAAAAAACTAGAACTAGTGGAACTTAAGTCAGGATTTTCAATTCTATAATTATGTGAAAACACACATTAAAGTCAGTCTAGACAGAAAATAGTCACCATATTTATGTAATTACAGAAGTAAGCTGTTGATGGAACAATGAATACATATGGCAGATGAACTAAACTCTTGCATAGTGTGATTTCTTTCCAGAAAGCAGAGTGGTCTAAGTTTAGCAGCAAAAAACTACTTATGTTCAAAGCACAGTGCTAGGTACTAAGAGTACAGACCTGAAAAAGAGAGACAACAGTGGTGTTTTGTCCAAAAGTTCATTTCATAGAGAGGAAGAAAGAAAAATGAATATGTAACTATGATAAAGTTAAAACTCATAGCTCCAACTTATAGGGTATCCCCTTGTACTGGACCCTATGTTTAGAACACTGTGGTCATAAACATTTATGGCTCCATTATATATCCTGTTATACACAGAGGAAGCTAACATTGAAATAGCTTAGCATTAAGGTGCAAACTCTTATATGACATCAAATATGCAGGCTCTTAAGCACTAAGTGATGTTGCGTTTTATTGGGTTTCAAAATGTTAACTAACAGACTCCCTCTGTGTGATTTGATTTCCATATTGTCAACAGCTGTCTCCTTACTCTTTTAGCAATGGAAGGAGATAATGCTGAGGCTGCCAGTTTGAATAATAAAAGATGTGTGCTGGATTCCACTATCTCTGTGTTTGTGTTCTATGTGTGGGGCGTGTTATTGTTGGAAGAGGGAGGAGCTGGCAGGAGGAGGGAAGGCACAGCCTGACACTCTCATCTGTGTTTCGGCTCTGGTTTCCCACTCCATCAGAGCTTTCCTTCTCTTACAGTAATTCTTCTGGGTCTCACTTTTTTTCGGAAACTAATGGTCAACTAGTACAAAAGGTGATTCTCATCTCTCGCTCTTTCAACTAGGGAATGCAGCCCAAAGCAGATGGTAAACTCCATTAAAGCTAAATGCCAAAAGGGCACTATTTCCTTTCAATAAGAGTAAATGTTACTTCAGGTTGTTTTTTTTTTTTTTTTATCAGTATTTTGCTTTAGTAAACCTCAGTTGCTCGAAACTTTGTGATGCTCTAAATCATTTTTCTGAATGAAGACACAAATACCTTATTGTTATGTCTACAACTTCAGTCTTTCCATCTTCGCTCACTTTAACTTGTTATCCTTGCATTCTAGAGGGAGAATCCATTTGAAAGATACTGCTTCCACTGGCCTTTCTTCAAGTGTGTTTGGAATATTCCTAGGCCACCTCTATAAAAATTTCTTGAAATCCAGCAAGAAGAGATGTTTTCTCCCAATTCATTAAAAAGGAATGCTTGTCACTGCCTCACCCCAACTACAAAGGGGAATGTGGTCATTTCATACAAAATGAACTGAATTCAGTAATGTGCTTATCAATAGACATGTTATTAGAGGTCATATTAAAGAATGTTAATAATCTGAATTACACAGAATGACATAATAGTTAAATGAATTATCTGACTTTACACAACTGTTGGTTAGCACAACTGAAATTCCAATGCAGATTTTTTTTCAATCCAGCTAAAATTCTTTCCACCAGCTTTAGAAAACAAAGGTGCTCTACAGGGTGGCTACCATCTGAAGTGGCAATGCGAGGCAAACAGGAGTGCGAATGCCTGATATTGCTTAGTTGATTAGAAAATAAAGATACGGTCATAAACAAACCAGAGAAAAAGCTCAGTGGAAACTGATCATAAATACCGGGGGTAAATAACTGTCTGTGAGAAAAATCACTATAGCAAAGAGGACCTTTTCTCACTTGAATCATTCTCCCTTCAACACCTCCCGCCCCCGTTAACAGTAGAAGATTTTTAATCATATACTATTGTATTTGGTTTAATTTAATCTCTTCCACATAGTTGCAGACTCAGAATTTAACTTCAACATAAAGAATAATGAATAGCAAAGTGATAAGTTAAAGATCAAAATAGCTTGTATTTTTCTTACCATAAGTTATAAGAATATACCTATAGGTGGGACTATGTAGATCACAGCATGATAAGAATTATTCACAACAACGGTCACTCACCAGAGATACTTATGCATCTTAATTATGAAAGGAAATGACCTACTCTGTTTTCTCTTTAAATGCTATCCCACTCGAAGAGTTTCCAGATTTCTTTTTGAATCAAGACATGTTAAAAATGTTAATAATTGTAAAGCCTCCATTTGGCTGCATCTTCAATCCTGTTCCTAGCTAGTGTTCTCCTTAGTATATATCTTAGCACATAACAAAAACTCTTTTTATATTAAGGATACTTTATCAAAATAAAATTTAAACAAAGGTCTTGGGAATTTTACTGTGAAGAAGCATTCAGATTTTATGATCCCAGAGCTACAGGCTAAATATAACTTTTGGCATACTAAATTTATTCAGTGATCTACATCTTGAACATCATTAATAGAAATCAATGAAGTTCTATTTAGGTCACTATTTTAATTCATTGCATAACACAAGCTAAGCATGCAAAACAAATCCTCTATACAAATTTACATGGCAGTTAAGTTATATGTTTATACTTTGCCTGTATGTTTAGCTTTAATTTACTGTTTTCTTCCCTATTTGCATATTGGAAAAGCACATTTTGTGAAAATGGAAAAAATTCTATAAATAAACACTGTAGAATATTCTCTATTATGCATACCAACTTAGGAACTCATATAACTGTTCACACTCTTGAATACTGTCAGAATATAATGAATGTTAATAGTGATGAATGACTTCAACACTAAAAATGACTCTCAAATGTCCTTAGGACCTATATTATTTATCACCTGATTCAAACTGAGGACAGGGTCTATTTTTAATAAAATACTGCCATTACTACCACTACTACTGTAAAACAATTTCTCCAATCCTAAAAATGGCTCTAATTTCTGCCAGTTATACTTGTGAAAGTTGTTAAATATTCTAAAACATGTTAACCAATTTTGTATTAATAATTCAAATTTATTTTGCAAAAAAAATATATCTCTGATGCTGAAATATGATGAAAAAACATAAAACTACAATTGAATTGTAAATAAACTACTAATTAGCTGATTTCAATGATCAAGTGAGAGGTATTTAGCAATTCAAATACAGTTTGATATTAGGTAAACTAAACCTGCCTGGAGTAACAGGCAAATTTGGCCTTGGAGTACAGAATGAAGCAGGGCAAAGGTTAATAGAGTTTTGCCAAGAGAACGCATTGGTCATAGCAAACACCCTCTTCCAACAACACAAGAGAAGACTCTACACATGGACATCACCAGATAGCCAACATCGAAATCAGACTGATTATATTCTTTGCAGCCAAAGATGGAGAAGCTCTATACAGTCAGCAAAAACAAGACTGGAAGCTGACTATGGGTCAGATCATGAACCCCTTATTGCCAAATTCAGACTTATATTGGATAAATATCAATAACCTCAGATATGCAGATGATACCACTCTTATGCAGAAAGTGAAGAACTAAAGAGCTTCTTGATGAAAGTGAAAGAGGAGAGTGGAAAAGTTGGCTTAAAGCTCAACATTCAAAAAACTAAGATCATGGCATCTGGTTCCCTCACTTCATGGAAAATAGATGGGGAAA
>SJYX01024510.1:0-12446 GCA_006410675.1 Oreotragus oreotragus
GACACGACTGAGAGACTGAACTGAACTGACAGAGCAGCAAGAACTCATAACATCATATCTAAATCAAATGCAGCCTATTCCATTTTAAAAAATATATTCACTTAAAAGCTTTACATTTTGGGACAAGCAAATATTTGTTGACTCCTACAAGCATACTCATACTGCTCATATTAATCCAGTTATATGCTAGCCTTGAGATTTCCAGTTTGTTCTTTCTATCACGGTGAAAGAATAAACTGTGTTTCCTACCATTGTGGTTACTACTCATGCCCATTTTGTGGATCAGAAGCAGTTCAAGTGTTCTCCTGAGGTTATCTAGTTTTTGTAGAAGCATATAGTAGAACTGTTGTTCTGAGTGCTCACTATCACCTGTTGATAGCATGCACAGTACAATTACAGCAGGATCACATACATCTTAACATGGGGTTTAAACTCCAGGGTGGCCCATTTCAAACAGGCGCCAGTATCAAGCCCTTTTATGACTGCTCCTGGTTTTTTACAATTACATGTTCTGTCACTAACAAAAGGCAAGGAGCCATTTGGCTTAATACACTAGAGAAACACATACGTGGGCACACAAATACCACTTATGGAATAAAAAATGTTTCCAGAAGGCTTGTGTAAAAGGCTTGTTATTTCTTCCATTGTGTAAGACAGATTTCTCTGATGAACTATATTAAAAAATTTAGAGCCTCTAGAAGTCAGAATGAACAATAGAATAGTACAGTGCTGATACTTCTTGTTATACTACTTCCAATCATTTATTTACTGCTGCTGCTAAGTTGCTTCAGTCATGTCCAACTCTGTGCGACCCACAGATGGCAGCCCACCAGGCTCCTCCATCCCTGGGATTCTCCAGGCAAGAACACTGGAGGGGGTTGCCATTTCCTTCTCCAATATATGCAAGCATGCTGACCCTATGGACAGCAGCCCACCAGGCTCCTCTGTCCACGGGATTCTCTAGGCAAGAGTACTGGAGAGGGTTGCCATTTCCTTCTCTGCATTTATTTACTATTTTATTATATCAGAATAAACTAAGTGAAATCTTTCTAATTAAACTGAAAAAGGACTATTAACCAATATACTTTTACACTCCAGACAATGGAACATCCATTTGAAGTATGGATAACCATACTACTGTGAATTTAAATATAGTATTATAAAAAAGAATGAGACATTCATTTCAAAGCAACTCTCAATTCTGTGACAGAAATGAACACGTAGACCATTTTTTAAAGTAAATGAATAAATTATAAAGATAATTTATAAGGTCATATAGAGTCTGTTTTTGATATTATATTTTTTGCTTCTAGCCTAGGCCAAATGTGACTATGCTGAAATCCGTTTATATATTTTACTGTAATATTATTTGAATAGTAAATAAAATAAAACTTCATTTTCAATTCTACATATATAATTTATTGGTGCCATCTAAAATCTAAAAGTTTGAGACTGAGACACTTGGTCAACAAAAAAATATCTAACTCAATGGATATTTATTCTTCCTTTATACCAGATTCAACCTTAGTTTTCTAATTTTCAGCAAATCCTTAAAGCAACTGCTCTAGCAACAGAAAACTAAGGGGGAAGAAAATAAGAAAAATACATGCTAACCTTTAATCTGTGATACATGCCATCACCCACAAAATATTTTTTTGAGGTATAGAAATGAGCTCGGCTAACAGTTAAACCACTGTTTTTGTGTATCACAGGACTTAAATTTAAATTTGATGGGTAATTTCAGTACACAAGATAATATTATCTTAAAAATTAGTCAAGGAAAAGCAGACTTTTAATTATCAGTAACAACAGGCCGCAGATATGAAGATATTTCAAAACAGCTGCCACTGCTAAGTCACTTCAGTTGTGTCCGACTCTGTGCGACCCCACAGACAGCAGCCCACCAGGCTCCCCCGTCCCTGGTATTCTCCAGGCAAGAACACTGGAGTGGGTTGCCATTTCCTTCTCCAATGCATGAAAGTGAAAGTGAAGTCACTCAGTCGTGTCCGACCCTTAGCGACCCCATTGACTGCAGCCTACCAGGCTCCTCTGTCCATGGGATTTTCCAGGCAAGAGTACTGGACAGCAGATAAAGCAACTTTTATTATATCTGGCTTTAGAATGTACTAAAAAAACCACACTATGTTTGTGTAATGATTATATATAATAATCCATGCAATCATATTACACTATGTACAGACCTCACTCTTTTTTCAGTTGACTATGATTGATGATAACCGCAATGAACATCAAAAGGACAAAGATTTAATCCATGAGGGAAATAACCCACTCTGGTTTAGAATTTATGAACTCCCAATTTAAAGAACTTTTCTAGAGAGCCCAGAACAAAATAAATCAAATCAACTTTCCCCATAATTAACAGATGGTGTTTAATAGTCACTTAATATTATTTTGGACTTGGGAATTAATGGGACTTAAAGTAGTCTGTGTTATGCTAAATGTTATTTACTGTAGGGGAGATTTAACTAAGCCTTACAACTTGGAGGAGGAAGTGCTGATTCCAGTTTGTCTTAAAACTTACTTGGGAACATGTATAGTCACTGTCTCCAAATGAAAATAGAATATATACTTCATTAAAAGTTAATTTTATAAATTTAAGTTTATAACAATATTGTAAGCATTAAAAGCTGGAAGATTCCCATCTCTGTTTTCTGTAAGTTTAACTACAGTATTTGAATACTCAACACAAAAAGAAATGTTTTGTGAAACAAAAGAGAAATCACACTTATTGACCACACTAAGCCTCTCGAATTCATTAGGGAAGTAAGCAGAACACTGCAGAGAGAAAAAGCAACAGGGTATGCGTTCCAGTTCTCAAATGAATGGCAGGCATCCTGTATCCTCTTTTGTCAGTCTCCCTCCCTTTCTTTCTTCTTATACTGGCATTTCAGTCTGTCAGCCTCTCTGCCTCTAGCTGAGCTTGGTTTCCTTCGTTCTTTCACTGCTGACTGTCCTTTTCTATGATTCCATCCTCCTGCTTTTCTCTCCTTCACTTTGCCTCTGGCTCCTGCACAGGCATATGGGAAAGACCTCATTCAGAGAAAAGGCCCAAATAAGAACCTTTAAGCATCGAAATGTTTATGCAAAGTACTTCTGGATGTCCACATTGTCACAGATATTTCATATACTGCATGTGGATGAATACACAGACAGTGGAACTATGAACCTCTTTCTGCATTGTGCAACATACCTAAAAAAATAAGCAAACTGAGAAAAACTACCTTTAGAGTTAAAAACATAGACATTTTATAGTGGCAAGTATCATTTATTCTTCCTTGTAGCCACACACAAGTTTTGAAACTTTAATTATGGAAATTCTTCTTGAATACAGAAATGAACACACAAAACCATGAAACCTCCGTTTTTCTTCAACTTTTACCCACTGCTACGGACTACTTGAGTAACATTATTAGTTAAATAGAAGTTAATTTTCATTAGGTTTTCAATTTTGTCTCCAGATGACAGAAGGGTGAGATATGGGCCATATCCACACTATTCTGTAGTTCTCTTCTACAAGTGAGACTTTAAGAAAGTTTCTGTGAAAAGGAATTCTTTTTTCAACTATTATCTTGTTATAGGCAAACATCTAATACAGTCATATCTTGGGGATAGTGTGGGTTCAGTTTCAGGTCACCATCAGAAGTAAAGTACACAAATTTTCCTCTTTCCCAGTGCATATAAAAGGTACATTTACACTATAAGAAAGTCTAGAGTGTGCAACAGCATTATGTCTAAAAAACAATACACATACCTTAATTTAAACATAGTTTACTGCTAAAGAAAAAAAGGCTAACCATCATCTCAGCCTTCAGTGATTTATAATCTTTTTACAACAGTAACTTCAAAGTCCACCTTTTCAGATCACCAAAACAAGTATAACAATGGAAAAGTGTGAGTTACCAAAATATGACAGACATGATGTGAGCAAACATTGGAAAGATGGTGCCAACACTCTCCTTACATAGAGTTACCACAAACCTTCGATTTGTTATTAAAAAAAAAAAAGGCAGCATCTGCAAAGCATAGTAAAACAAGGTGTGTGTGTATTAGAAAGCTAGTTTCAGTGTATAGAGATGGTCAAAATTCTGAACAACTACTGAAGTACACAACAGGTTTTTGCCAACATGAGTGCTATGTAAAAACATATTTCCATAAGCCTCTTGAAAAAGAAATAGACCTCTCTCATTTCCTCTTACAGGGTACTTGTGAAATGTAGAAATGAAGTCAGTGAGCACATTACACTAGAGCAAATGAATGAAATCGAAGATGCCTTTAAGCTCTCTATCACTGCAACAACATACAGCCCATTTTACTTGAGATAAAAAATAATTAATTTACTTACCACTATTATTGTTGCTCTGCAACTTCAATTTACTTTTTTCTTTGGCACTCCTGCTGAGAATCCCATTGGGTTTTAAATCTTCTTCCATTTCACCTTTTCTCTTTTGAAGATCATTTTGCTTCTTTTTGTAAGTTGGCTTAGGTTGCCTTTTAGTCCTTTGCTCTGATTTGCTTTCACTTTCGTCTGAATCTCCACTTTCGGAGCCAGAATCGTAAGTTCGTTTGGCTTTTCTTCTATTTACTTTATCATCTTTTACATATTTATCAACTATGATCTTACTATCTACACTATTTTGTAGATCATTAGATGTAGAGGCTATTAAATTGACAGAACATGGCTTAATTATTTCTGATACAGAACTCCCTGAATTTTCTATCTTATTAGTATTTTTATCTTCTTCTGAATGTCTCGTAAGCCAGGCTTTTTTCAGTTTAGTATGGTAGTTTGGTTGACTTGTCTGGGATGCTTGCCCATTTCCTACAGAGTCTGCCTTGTTTATTGTACTACAGACTACAGTGCTATCTAAGAGATGGGAGGCTGAAGATGTCTGATTTTTCGCAGCATTAGGCTCAGTCTCACTGACATTACTACTTTTATATTGAGCTGCAGCCAGTGCTGCCTTGTGCTTCTTTAAATGAATAAAATCAGTTGTGCCTGGAAACCCAGAGTTGGGCTGAACAGCACTTCCTGTCTTACTACTGGCTGGTGTAACTGGAGCTGTGATGCTGACCGTACATTCTTGTGTTTGAGCCACTGAATGACTGACGCTTTTTGAAGAGGTACATTCTAAGGATTTAGGGGCCAAAATGGTATTTGATAATGAGTAAATTATTTCTGAACCACCCCAGCTGGAAACACTGGGGGTAGTGGCAGCAGATGTGAATGTATCCGTTCTGGTATTACACAGTGTATTTACAGCAGACATGACTGAACTGGGAACACTGCCCTGTGAGACAGCCTGAGAGTTTTTTTCGGATTTTATGTGAGCACTGTCTGAATTCACACTTGGCAGAATGATTCTTCCACTCTCTGCAGCTTCTGCTGGTTTGAGGCAATCTGTTTGATTTGCCCCAAGTGAAGATCTCTCACTAGCTCGATCTCTGGGAGCTAACTGTACTGCTGGCACACTGTCAAGCTTCGTACTAGAAGGTGGACGCACGATGACAGATGCCGTGGCAGCCTGTGCCTTTCCGCTGCTCTTCTCTACATGCCATTCAGCTTTCTCTTTGCTGAGGTTATTATTAGATTTCCACATTTCTGTCAAACTCTGTTCAGAAGAACTCTTAAAACTTGCCTGAGTATCTTTTGGCTCAGGAATCAGTGTTGGAGGCTTTTGTGATTCTTGAACTTTCCCACCAGCATTTACAGGCATCACTGGAGTTAACGTTGGAGGCGAAAGGCTACTATAGCTGCTTTCCTTTCTTTCCAGGCTATGATGGATTGGCGGGTGAAATACCGGTGCTCTATGTAAAGCAGGCATACTCCGGAGTGTATTTGTAGAAGAAACTGTCAAATGAGTAGGACTCCTACAGTCATTTCTGAAAGTTGTTACTGAGTGAGAAGCAATTTGATGGGAAAGATTTTCTGGTACCTTGCCTACTAAACCTTCACTTTCTGGCTGATGTTTTATCAAAGGTGGAGGCTTTGAAAGAGATGATATAAATGAAGTCAGAGTTTGAGGATTAGCTGCTGTTGCAAGGGTATTACTCTGTTTTTCAGTGTAAATATTTGAAATCTCTTTGGATGGGTATGACCTTGGTGGCTCATTGACTACACTATTAGACAATGTAGTGAAATAGTTACTTTGAGGCAAACTGTGAGGCACTGAGTGCTTCATTTTATAAAGATCTGATTCTATATCCTTGTCTTGTTTGATGAGATGGCTCTTAGGGCTAGAAGATGACGATGTTACCCTGGAATAGTTATCTCTATCACACTCAAGACCCTTGATTTTAGTTGTAAAGGGAGCAACATCAATACTTTCTTGAAGAATTCGACGGTGCTCCTCCTTATATTTGTTTAACCTCTCTCCAGTTTCCTGGGGTGGTCTCTGTAATTGATTCAATACAGGATCCACAAAATGCCTATGCAAGTGACCATCTTTTCCAGTCTGTGACCTATTTAGATCCAGGTCATTTTTGGCTGATGTGGATGCAACAGAACGCAATGGTTCAATGAAAGCTTTCCTCTCCAATTCTCTGTAAAGAAAATACACAAAGTTTCTGTAAACACTTTTTCTTGTATGATACAAGTATAGCTTCTATGCAATACTATTGTATCATAAAAGTGAAACATGACTTTGCAAGTGCTATAATATTAAGAAAATTAGAAGGGATATAAAGCCAGATATTAATCCTAGTTTTAAGACATTTGCTAAAAATACCTATTTATAAACAATTAAGAAAAACTATAAAAGATACGTTTTAAGCATTGGTGAACTTACTCTTTATGGTGATCTACTAAACATTTTGTCAACGGTGGACTGGAATGTGCTGTGATTTTAAGAGGCCGATGAGGTTCTGCACTGGAAGGTCTGACAGGAATGTGACTAAGTAATCCAATACCATCTGCTGAGGTCACAGGGGTAGGTTGATGTAACCAAGGACTGGGAGAATTCTATTAAAAAAAAAATCCTTCAGTTACTAGAAAAAGCTAAACACAATATCACAGTAGGACTTTATATTTATGAAGTATGTGACTTTCAGCAAGTATATTTTATGAGAAGTATTGAGACAACTACCATAGTTATATGGATTTTTTCATATGATGAAGAAAGTTAATCAACATTAAAACAGTTTTGTCCAGGGGATTCCTTGGTGGTCCAGTGGTTATCTGTGCTTCCACTGCAGGGGGGATGGGTTTGATCCTTGGTTGGGAAACTAATATCTCACATACCAGGAGGTGCTGGCAAAAAAAATTATTTCCAGAAATTTGTTGTTATTTACAGACTGCAGATCTTGAAGCCAGTGCCTTTACCTTACAAATGACGTACAGAGAACCTAGCTTTTATGATTTCCTAATGTTATAACACCAAAAGACCATGCTGTTACTAGCAGAAAAAGAAAACATGTTGCTAAAATACATTTCACCAGATTTCACCAGGTTTATTTGCCAATTTTGTTGTCAAAAGTAGTTTTTCCAATGTCATAATTCATTTAGATTGGGCACAAAAATTATATTTTCAAGGCCCATTTATACTCCATTTCACTGTAGGCATTAAACTTGGAAGTGTGGAGGTACAACAAAATTCATTTTTAATATTAACACGCAGCCTTTCTCGTAGTGAGTATCTGGTGACACTGATGTCTGTGTTGAGACTTACAACTATCTAATTACATACTTCAAGACTGTTTCTATACTATGACTCACTGAAACTCTTCCAGAACATGCTTTGTTGAGTTATACTGTATTGAGTCTGATATTGGGAAAATATAATCCTTTGGTTTTAACAAAGTAAATAAATTTGACATCTCAAAATGAGAATGTGAAAACAATATATCACACCAAAGATATGCTGCTATAAAATTTCTTAAGACTAAAAATATACACCATAAACCTCATAAGAAAAAAAAGTATATATATACACACACATGATCATTCAAATATATGTATGAAAGGTTTCAATTCTACAAGACCCAGAAATCTGAAGTTATACAGATAACAAGAATTATTTGTATATACCTAAATATACATAAAAAAGAATACTGCACAGCTTAAAAAGGAAATCTTATTACATGCTATAACAAGGATGAACTTTGACAACATTATGCTACATGAAATACTGTATGAGTTCACTTTATATGAAGTACATAAAACAGACAATCATAGAAACAGAAAGTAAAGGTGGGTGTTAAGAATAGAGGGAAAGGGAATTAATGTTTCATGGGCAGAGTTTCAGTTTTGCAAGATGAAACAGTTCCAGAGATCTGTTGAAAAGCAATGGGAATATACTTAACACTACTAAACCGCACACTTTAAAATGGTTAAATAAATTTAATGTGTGGCTTTTATCACAATAAAAGTAAATTTTAAAAATGTGTTTTAGAAGATTCTAGAGGATACTTAAAGTGCATCCTGGTCCACACAAAGGATTAAGTTGTCTCTTGGAGTTTAGCAGTGATCCCCAATCTCTCATATTTTAGACTGGGGTTGGTAATGCCCTCAACAACCATTTCTTAGCATGAAAATTAATTTGGTTACAAAAACCACACAACCCATGAAGGAATAAGAGCCCCACACCACCATCTTCAGAAATACTCTGTCAGGCAGAGAGAATATCAGCCCCATCTTCACACCCAAATATCAGGAATCTCCATCGTTAGCAGCCTTAAGAGAACAAGGGGCTTAGACAGGCATAGCTTGTAGTATACATCAGTGACATATCAGCTGGGAAATGTAATAATTTTTCTTTTAAGAATTACTTGGTTATACATACCAAAAGCCTTCTAATTTTATATAAATTTTATATCCAGAAGTTTCACTTCTAGGAATTTACCTGAGCAAAATAACTATGGGTATATACCATAATTAGTTATGAAGAAAGACACTCATTTTTCATAATAGGAATTTTAGAAACAACTTAAGTTTACTTCTTTCAATTGGCTTTAAAAAAAAACAGGATTTTCTGAGATTTCAGCTCCAAAGTTACTAAGCATCATAACTTCCATAATCATTAGAAAAATAACTGTTTAAAAAATTCTAGCATGGGTTTCTCTGATGACTCAGTGGTAAAGAATTCACCTGCCAACGCAGGAGACAGGGGTTTGATCCCTGGTCCAGGAAGATCCCACATGCTAAGGAGCAATTAAGCCCCTGCACCACAACTACTGGGCTTCCCTGGAGGCTCAGCTGGTAAAGAATCAGCCTGCAATGCAGGAGACCTGGCTTCAGTCTCTAGGTTGGGAAGATCCTCTGGAGAAAGGAAAGCTACCCACTCCAGTATTCTGACCTGGAGAATTCCATGGACTGTATAGTCCATGTGGTCACAAAGAGTTGGACACGACTGAGTGGCTTTTATTTTCACCGCAGCTACTGAGCCTGTGCTGTAGAGTCTGGGAGCCCCAACTGCTGAGGCCTGAGCACCCTTAGAGCCTGTGCCTCACAACAAGAGAAGCCACTGGAATGAGAAGCTCAGACACCGCAACTACAAAGTAGCCCCTGCTCTCCACAAAAGTCCATGCAGCAACGAAGACCCAGTACAGCCAAAAAAAAATAAGTAAAATTGTATATATATAAAATTCTAGCAAATTTCTGTAGTAAGAAATCTGAAAAAAAAAATTAATGGGATACTGAAAAAAGCACCTGTGTATATGTTGATTAATAAATAAGAGACATATGGTAAACCACAGCTTAACTTACCCTCCTTAACGAAGGTTCAGCATTAACCGCATTTTCGGGGTGAACCCACTTAGGAGGCAGACCAAGTCCCGAGTATGCATGTGTTCCATTTGGATATTGCCAAATAATGGGATAAAGTCCAAGCTGATTATATGAAGCAGATGGATGGGCTTGTCCAAGAAGATGAGGTGACTGGTGCTGTAACAACTGCTGCTGTTGCTGGTGTGCTAACGCTAAGTGGCTCAAGCTGCTGGCATGAGCAGTCTCTAGTCGTGGGTGGCCACCAAGTAAGGAGGCAGTAGGCACTCCGGGTAACACAGCAGGAAGTAAATGAGGGTGATGAACAGAATGGTGTGGACCACTAGTCAGAGGATGAGTGTTAATGGTAGGTAACGGAGTTTGACTGGATGATCCAGCCAGTAAGTGGGGTGCAGGAGTTAAGGCAGGATGATGGGTACCTGGATTTAAACATGTTCTATGGGATGAAGAATGAAGAGGAAAAGGATGCTGGCTTAAGAAAGGTGAAATGTGATTAGCTCCTGTATCTGACCCAATAAGTGCAGGATCTCTGTAAACTGTAAAATGTTCGTTTTTATCAATGAGTAGAGGGCTTTTTGTAGTTTCTAAGGTACTGCCTCTTGTAGGAACCGGGTGGAAACTGCATCTTGATAACTCATGCTCTATCTTATTTGCTGGTCTTCTTTCACCAGCAGCTTGGCTGTTTGTGTAAGTGGCTTTAGACTTCACAGAATCAGGGGAATGGTTGACTTTAGGCTTAACAACTTCAGGTGAGGGGTTGGATTTTGTCTTGTGAGCATCTACTGAAGTATTAAGTTTAGATTTTATAGTTTCTGGGGGTGGACTTTGCTTATGCAGCTTATCTTCCGTGACAGAAATGGCACTTAGAGAAGATAAGTAAGAGACATACTGATTTTTCTCCTTTTCCATACTCAAGTTTTCATTTCCTGAAGGAGCATTCCTTACATTTGATTGGGTTAAATCTACTTTAATTACATCACTGACCCAGTTCTGGTCAGAATCTTGGTTTCCTGTTTCCAAGTATTTTGCATTTGCAATTGAATGTTTTGAATCACTAACATTAGGATCCATTTTCTGAAGTGTTTGAAGGCCAAAGGTACTACTTGAGGTTTCCTGAGCCACCTTTTCTGTGTTAGTGTCATTTGTAATATCAATAACACATTTTGGAGTGGGCGGTCTGGATACAAACTTCTCCTTTGGTAATAATTCCACTGTGTGTGTCTTCTCTGTATTACGTTCCTGAAGAAGTAAATCACTAGAATTATGATCAGAAAGTGTGGCCTGTTCTGATGAATGGATAATCATTTTTTCTTGACGCTGAGAGTCAACAGACTTCTGTTTCTCTGTTTCTTCATGTTTTTTATCTTCCTGTATTTGATCCCAGGGATGCTGGCTATCTATTAGTGTCTCTTCTCCTGCCTTCTCATTATTCTGAGATTTTCCTTCTTCTCCGTTTATCTTTGAAGTGTTTTTATTTTTCAACTCATTCTCTGGCTTCTGCTCTGAGGAATTATCTATTATTCTCTTATTTGAATTTTCTGAGTCACTACTCTCAGAAAAGTCTGAAACATTGTCGGTTCGCAGTCTTTTCATATTTAGTTTCTTTTCATCCTCCTCAGCTTTCCTTCTTTTGTTCATCACCTGTTTTTTACCTTTAGGATTTTCTAGGAGATTAAAAAAAAAACAAACAGTTTTACCTTTCATATCAATATTAAATAAGCATATTTTTAATGAATTTTTATTTGTTCCCATGCCTTTAAAAGTTGGTGGGTCCTACCTCCTCGTGCTATATAATCATATTTTTCCTCCTTCATCTTCTCTTCATCTGGTATACTGCTATCTGAGCCCTTCCTCTTATTTGGACGAATATTTCTTTGTTGCTGGTGTGAATTCTGTTTTGGTACAGCAGTTTGGGAGTTCATTGCTGGTCTGGGACTATTTGCTTGGGCACGTGTATAATGACCCTAAAAATAATTGATAATAACTATTTACTACCTGATCCTAAGTAATTTAAGGGAAAATATTTTACCATAATCCATCACTAACAACATACATACGTGAACAGTGTTGCTATTTTGACTGGCACGAGACCTTCGCCGTGATGTAATGCCAATATTTTCACCTTTTAACAAAGAGTGAACAACATCATCTAGAAAGGTCATTTGAACCATAGAAGGATCGACATTCTGTGGTTCTAGTACCTAATCCATGACACAAAACAAGAACAAAATTAAATCCAATCAGCTAGCCAATATAATGATAGGTACAATTTCTTTACTGAGTAAAGATGTTTAGAAATCAGTTTGAGATACCTAATTTGTAAGACATTGTCAGACTACAATAAATCACCTTTAATCGTTAAAGATAAAATTATCTCCCAAATGTTATAAAGGTAACTGTTTCATGTTCTAACCAAAACTTAAAAAGCAAACACATCTATTGCAGGTATACCTTGAAAAACAAGGATTAGAGGTATTCAAGAATATATTGCCAAATCATAATATGTATTTCAAAAATAAAAAATAATTTTCAGAAAACAGCTGTAAAATAAAACAGGAAGGTAAAGCATGATGGGAATTCCCTGACACGCCAATGGATAAGATTTCATGCTTTTACTGCCAGCCTGGGTTCAACGCCTGGTCGGAGAACTAGATCCTGCAAGCTGTGCAACATGGCCAAAAGAGAAAACAGCGCATGGGAAGCAGAA
>SJYX01024511.1:8878-87280 GCA_006410675.1 Oreotragus oreotragus
TAAGAGACAGGGCGGGGGCAGGGGGGGGGCGGTCTTCCTGACCCAGGACTCGAACTGGGGTCTCCTGCAATGCAGGTGGATTCTTTACCACCTGAACTACCAGGGAAGCCAACCTTTTTCTTTTTTCTAATAGGAATATCATTGACTTTCAGCGTGTTGCTTCTTTTATGTGGGCAGACAGATTCATTGACACCTACATACAACAGGGCTTCCCTTGTGGCTCAGATGGTAAAGAATCCGCCTGCAATGCTGGAGGCCTGGGTTCGATCGGCTTGGGAAGATCCCCTGGAGAAGGGAAAGGCTACCCACTCTAGTATTCTGGCCTGGAGAATCCCCATGGACAGGGGAGCCTGGCAGCTACGGTTCACGGGGTCGCAAAGTTTTTGGAGCTTATGTTCTAGTTCAGGTTATTGAAGCATGTTGACTAGCGTTCCTTTTACCCTTAAGTACATTTGCTCGTGAACTATTTATATGTTTTAGTGCGTCTAGGTTTCTCCCACCTCCTAATTTCTATCTTTCCCCCACTTTTTCCCATTGGTAAGCATACGTTAGCTATTTCTCTTTTGAAATGTAGTTCCTTCTGTTGTGTTTTCGATTCCACCACTAAGTGACATTACATGATGTCTTTCTATGTCTTTTTTTATTTAGTATGATCATATATGGGTCCATTCGTGTTACCGGGGTAGACTTCACTCTTCTTCGTGGCTCAGAGTCCATTTTCTCTCTGCAACACTTTTTCCTTATGATCTCATCTTTCCATGGACATTTTCATCGCATCTGTGACTTGGTTATTTTAAGTACTGAGTACTGTGGTGCCCACACCTTTTCAAATTAAAGCTTTCTCCGGCAACCCACTCCAGCATTCTTGCTTGGGAAATCCCATGGACAAAGGAGCCTGGTGGGCTACAGTCCATAGCGTCACAAGAGCCGGACACAACTTAACGACTAAACCAGCACCACAGCCTACGTACCCAGGCACAGAGTCGCCTCGTCATCTGACAGCTTGACTTCTGGTGTCTTAACGGAGCTCCATAGTGCTCTATACCTTTTCATTTTCTCGGACAGTATAGGAGGTCATCCTTTCCCAAGACCTTCTCCAGCGCTTATTCGTAGATGTTTAAATGATAACCACTTTGACTGATGGGAAATGATACCCTGTTACAAGATTCAATCACTTCTCTTTAAATCTTAATTGATTTTATTTTTAATTGAAAGATAACTGCTTTGCAATATCGCGTTGGTTTTTGCCATCAGGTCAGTTCAGTTCAGTTGCTCGGTTGTGTCTGACTCTTTGCAGTCCCATGAATTGCAGCACACCAGGCCTCCCTGTCCATCACCAACTCCTGGAGTTCACTCAGACTCAATCACCCACAGGTATACACATATCCTCTCCCTCTTGAACCTCCCTCCCACCTCGCACCACTCCCCACCCCTNGACTCTTTGCAGTCCCATGAATTGCAGCACACCAGGCCTCCCTGTCCATCACCAACTCCTGGAGTTCACTCAGACTCAATCACCCACAGGTATACACATATCCTCTCCCTCTTGAACCTCCCTCCCACCTCGCACCACTCCCCACCCCTCCAGGTTGTTACAGAGCCTCGGTTTGAGTACCCCTGACTCACACAGCAAATTCCCAGTTAGCCTCAGAGATTTTTGCCTGTTTCACTTCAGTATATGGTAAATGAATGAAGGTAGAAAAAAAGGTCTTTATTTTTTGATTAGTCCTTAAATGCCTCGACTTAGAAACTGACATACATATACCACCATCCAAACCTGGGAGCACTTGCAGGCAAAACAAAGGACTAGGAGGCAGCGAATTCTGTTGCCCATTTTGTGAACAGCACTGACGCTCTGCAGTCCTGGCACTACACTGCTCTCTGGGCCTCGGGGTCTCCCACAGTAAAGTGACTCTGTTGACTAGATCAAGTTTTTCATACTTGACCACCAGCCACAGCAAGAAATTGTTTTTCCTTTTTTTTTGGCCATACCACGTGAGTAGCAAGTGGAATTTCCTTGGCCAGGGATTGAACCTGTGCCCCTACAGTGGAAGGATGGTCTTTCAGGGAAGTCCCAAGAAAATAATTTGTCATCATGACCTAGCACACATTTGCTTATATCTGAAACTCCATGAATACTCACCCTTCTTTTGTGTAACGCACTCTACTTCCTACTGTACTATTTATTATGTATGTATTAATTTATTAAGTGCCATGCCACTTCGTTTGGTCATTTCTTTTGAAAAAATGTGTTAATTTGGTTGCACCAGGTCTTAGTGGAGGCAGGTGGGACCTAGTTCCCTGACCGGGGATCGAACCCAGGCCCCCGGCACCTGAAGTGCAGAGTCCCAGACGCTGGGAAGTCCTCCCTTTGGTCATTTTATTGGATTCCCTCTGGGTAGCTGTGGGGGCTTGTGAGTGAGAACTACTCTTTTTAAGAGCTTCAGAGGCTGCCACATCTGAGAGTGACAGTGCTCTGGTTTTCCTCAGGACACCCACCCAAGCTGTAGATGGAGCCTTAACTGGCCTCTTAATTTATCTTTTCCTGTAAAAAAAACTCGTGACATTTCCTGACCAGTCCTCCCCCTCCTTGAAGTGGAGAGTTGGTCTGGTTAATAGTGAGAAACTTTGCTCCAGCTATTAACCTGGGAAAACCAGAAAACATCATCTCATTTCTGTGGGCTGCGCTGCAATGGGTACACGGTTTGGGCTGGCCCTGTGTCCTTCCTTCAAGAGCTGGAAAGCTTGGGGTTACTTAGGACTTTACAGCCTGACATATGCCGGGGCAGACAGGCGGTCTGTAAGCAAAAGCAACAAGTACCCAGTCAAACACTCTGTTTGCACAGATGCAAAGGCATGGAAATTTATATGGCAAGGTCCGAATTCCAAAATTCGTCTTTTAATTAACACACCCAACCACATGCATAAAACCTCACAAAATGAGTGTAGTGGAAATGTCTTCTTTTCTATTTTTAGAATGAAATATGGAGCCCGTAAAAGCGAGGCTGTCATGAATCTTCATGTTTGGGGATAAAGTGACTTATAACCGTGGGTGGTGGGGGGGTGGTAAGAAGTCTCTACACAAGCCACATCTAACAGTGGTAAACAGTTTTTATTCAGGCAATGAAACATGGAAAAAATATATTAGTAATCATTATAATAATTTCATTTGTGAGTATAACTTTTACAAATATTTACCTGACATATAAAAGGGAAATCACTTGTGCATATAAAATTTATGTTGATGATTATTCCACACAACACAATCCTGACAGCAGTAGTCAATGCAGCGTTAGATTCCTCCGGATGAGGCTCCTCACACACTTCATGGCACCCATGGGAACACAGTGGAAGCAGATGTGCAATTAATTAACATTTACTTGTTGGCACATTAGTAAGTACACAGGGGTGTCTATTTGCAAAGACACACTTGCTACAAGCAACACTGAAAAGTCTGCCACCTCTGAGAAGAAAGAGATGTCGGGACCCTGCCTCACTGGGCGGGAGGGCCAAGTGCGAGGCTGAGGGTGGCGAAACCTGCAGACCACCCTGCACTGGCGGGGGGTGGGGAAGGGGGGGTAGGTTTCAGAGCTCACATTTTTATATGTCCCCTTGAAAATTATCCAAAGAGCATCACTTAATGGCGGGACAGGGAGATACTTTGTGGAGTACGTTTCAGATGCCCCTAAAAGGCAGGAGGAGAAAAGTGGCATTTTTAAAGTGACGAATGGGTACTGGGAAGGTTCAGGCCACACCTCAGCGCCGTGCCTGGCCTTCGCCGCCTCAGTCAGAGTGCTGGATGGACGACTGCCATGGCCAGCATCGCTCGCCCCATCTCCACAGTACAACTATAACCAGAGGGTGTGTACAGACGCGTGTGTGTGTGTATACATATAGAAGCTGTAACCATATTATAGTTAATAAAGTCATTCCTTAGGAATCTTGTTAGTCCAAATCTAACTGCATGCTAAGAGGCACAGAAATGGGACTGCATTTGGACGAAAAAAACTATGAAAAGTGCAATCTTTAGTCTCCAGAATGCTAGCTCTGGGCACTAGGGAGGGAGTCTTCCCCATAAAGTGTCATTCTTATGACCTTCCAGAGGAGATCCTCAGAGAGAGGGCTCTATTACATCTCTTTCTTTGCTTTTTCTACATGGGAGACTCAAGGTTTGAGAGACAGACTGCTCTCTTTACGTCACTGGGATCTGGAGGCCAGTCAAACCTTTTTGTACAGAAGTCTCCTTGAAATACTTCTTCATGAAAAGCTTTGAAGATGACCCTATAGACCTTTGGCTTGACATTCTGGGATTCCCAGACTTATTTTTTCTTTAATAAGGAAATAATAATCTGCCATCTTTTCAATTCCTCAGAACATACACGTCTTTACTTTAAAACGCTTTGCCTGAATCACTGAATCCTTCCAACGTCCAGTTTCTCTCTCCCCAACAAGAGGATAAAATAAGAGACCACCCGAGTCTGAGAGCAAACTTGCACGGTCAACAAAACTACGAAGAACACCAGTCGCGGACGATTCATGAGACGGCTATGAACTGCAGCAAAAGGCCAAAAAGGGGAGGAAAAACAGGGGGAGCTCTAGGGATTCCACTCCACCGAAAAGGACACGCTGGGCCATCTCCGGTTAGCGCACTCAGACTCGCCACACTCTTGTTCCTCAAACTCGGTTTTGAGCTTCAGAGGCATCAAGTCCTCTGTTACCTGTCAGTTCAACGTCTGCTTCCCTCTGGCTGCACTGAGTCAGCCCAGGGATATCTGGGGCAGTTCACTCTCCCAGCTTATAACCAGTCAGGATGAATCCGGGACCCAGCTACAAAATGTCTAGGTATTTCTGTGAGAGTTGCAGAAAGGGTGGGATGGGAAGAAAGGGTAACTGGCTGTTAAGCAGATCTGACTTGAGCCATCCTCCAAAACACAGTGAACCTTTCCTTGGACTCCACGCCACCTGGGAAGGCCGCCAGGTCCTGGGTGTTCTCAACGTCAGGCGCCTCAGCACTTCCTAATCTGGGCCGGGTCCGAGGACGCTAGAAGCCATGAGCAAAGTGGGCTTCTCACTGCTTCCAGGAGCATCTCCAAGTAAAGTAAATGTCATGAGGTCTGTCAATGACTTAGCCAACCAAGTGACAGACTGAGGAGTCTGGTTACATTAGATCCTCCAGTTAAAACACTTTTAGGTAAGGACTAGCTACACTTTGGCAAACGCAAAAATTAAAAACAAAAACAAAAAAACAGCTCTGGATCGAGAGCTCACGCTCCCAAACCACTGTCCAGGCCTGCGGCTTTTTCTCATTTCCCTCTCATGTTTGTCACAGGTGAATTACTGCCCAATTCACAAGTAATATGGCCCACGGGTGTTTTGAAGCAAAACTCTAGGCTATATTCTTATTCCCCAGAGTAGGTCTCTTTCCCTTATTTTTTTAAATAAACATACTTCATTCTGCTTAGTATAGTCTCTTGATGTGACAGTTGTATACGCTGTTTTTCTTCCTGTAGGAAACTGTCCATCCACTAAATCAGAAGGAAGACGATTTCCTTGTAACGGCCACGGCAGAGTGGCCAGTGGCAAATGTTACTTAATGTGGGTTGTTTCACTTTCCTTGCACAGTGACTTTACTTGGTAGGGTCTAGTTTCTCGGGGGTCTCTTCCCGGCAGCATGCTCAGGAAGGATGGTCATCACCTCCGTTTCAACACATAGCTACTTTTTTCTCTTTCTACGCAAGCAAGAAGCTAAAAAAAGAGGACTGTGGGATTCTAATGGTGACTATGATAATAAGCCTTCCATGTGTCAAACAGAGCAATACGAAATAAGTAAACATGGGTACGTCACCAAAACACAGCAGCAAAGAGGTTTAGCAATGTTTCTTTCTGCAGAACTGCGAAGTGAGTTTCTCTAGTCGTGAAGGGTTGGAAGAGGGTACAGTCACACCTGAGACGCCTGCTCCTCCAGGGCAAAGGCTACAGCAGGGCATTCACTTCAAACCACGGGGACTGCTTCCAGGGCCCGAATGATTGTCACATCACTTCTCCAAACACAGATCATTTCTGCTGTTCTGGTTTGTTGTTGCTGTTTTTTTTTGTACAAAATGTTAAGACAGTAGGCTTTAAAATACAGCCTAAGCACCAATTATGGGAAATGCATATCATTAAAACGGGACTTCTGGCTTTAAAAGACATTACTGACCTCCCTGGGGCTAAAGATTGCACCATGTGAACAGTACATGGCTAAAGAAAAGGTCACCTTAAGAGAGCGAGGGAGGGTCTCCACGAGGCACACTTCACTGCGGAAGCTGGACCATGCAGTAGTTGTACAGGAAAAGTACCACAACTTACGTGCACTGGAGATAACACACGTCACCATGAAGACGCTCCGGGTGTTCAGGTTAAGACAAAAGAGCGCTTTAAGATGCCTGCGTGGATTTGGTTTTGCCTATTGAACGGGAGGGGGTTCACACAAGAAATTTCCATTCGGGAGTAAGGTTCCCCGCCACTCTGAATGGAGTCCAGGAACAGCTTGAGGAATTTGGTTTTGTGAATAGGGGTCTGCTCCCTCTGCCAGTATTCAAATGCCTGTGGCTTAAAAATACTCAAAATGCACTGATTTGGAGAGTGGCTCATGTGATTTTCCTGACTGGCTGAAAATTCTAAATTCTACTACCTTTCAGCTTGAAAGGATTTTTTTTTTGGGGGGGCAGCCTTTGGGGAAAAAAATCTGAAGAATAACTCATCACACTTGCAAAAATCCAGCTGCTGCTTTACCTTACAGTTGCTAATGGTGTTCATTAAAGAAGCTTGTCTAAACCTTTTATAAGCAGATTTCCTTTGCATATTTCAAACAGAAAGACAATAGAGAGCAAATGTCGACGCTATAGCAACAAACGGAAGTAGAGGCCACACACGGAGTCTGCAGGCTTCACCTCTTCTACTCCCCGCCCATTCTGCAATCGGTATTTTGAGCTGGACTCTGTTTTCAAATAGGGTTTTACGGTTTATGGGAATATGCCTTTCGGTAGAGAAGTTCTTATTTGACTATGCTTCTGGGGGGCGGGGGGAACAAACCAGCATCGTGTATAAATATGCACGTATGTGTGTGAGAGGGTGAATGTGTCTATAAATAGGTACTCAACTGGAAGTAACAATAGGCCAAATAATCTCCTCAAATAAAACACTAATATTGAAAATTAAATGTAAAAGATGTAATAAATAAACTTAAAAAATCAGGTGGACAGGATATGGTCCCAAGTAACAGCCATCAAATCATAAACTGAACGCGCCTGGGCAAAGTAAAGACGACTTTAAAACGAACCAAAGAGAATCCTGCCCAGAGCCCACCGATGGGATGGTCGGGCGACTCTTTCCACGTCTGCATGATGAATCCTCCAGCGTTTTCTCGGGGTGGGCGTGTCGGCAGCAAAGCGGGACAGGCAGCAGTAGGCATGTGCTTTCATAAAGTTTTTTTTTTCTCTGCAAAGGGGCAATTATTCCTGGATAAGGCAAGATAATTGTGGTCACGAGAGAAGCAGCCGAATGCAGATCTGCTGAGCTTACAGGGGAAACTCAGTCCGTCTTTCCCAGCTTGGCAATCAGCTCGTCACAGATTTTCGTCAGTTCTTCGATTTCTTGGTTCTGAAAAACAAACAATGGGATGATGCACTGTATGGCCCAAGATCAAAGGATTGGGGTGAAATCGTCCTAGGATAGGCTGCCCATACCCTCTCTAGGCACCTGACTCGATGGTTCTTCACTGTTCTGCGTCAGAGACCCTTTTAAAGAAAGCTTTTTGTTAGTCGCCTCAGCTGTGTCCAACTTTTTGTGATGCCATGGACTGTAGCCTGTCAGGCACCTCTGTCCACGGGGATTCTCCAGGCAAGAATACTGGACTGGGTTGCCACTCCCTTCTTCAGGGGATCTTCCTGACCCAGGGATCAAATCCCAGTCTCCCGCACTGCAAGCAGTTTCTTTACTGCCTGAGCCATCTGGGAAGCCCTTTAAAGAAAGGAAGGCTCTCTACCTTCTCTCCTAGCAAACGGTCATGTGTTTGCCAAGCTCTGCTTAGACTGAGTAAGGGGCGAGTGTAACGACTGGCCCTCTAAAGTTTGTTTCTCAAATTTTCTTGCTATCACGAGAATTACTTGGGGGTATTTGTTAGAAATGCCAGATACCTGGGCCTCACTTGCTCCATCAGCATCTCCAGGGACCTGGGATTCTGGACGCTAAGAATGCCAAGGGCCACCTTCTCTGGGGTTATCAGACCCCCCAATAAAACCCTTGCCCTGGTGGAACAGATGCCACAGGCCTGAAAACATATGTGGAAACACAGTAACAGAAACAGAAGAGGTACAGGAATGAAGTCTAAGAATCACTGGGCAGCATGGTCTTCACTTATGTAGCAGTTTCTAGAAGCATCGTGTATAAATATGCACGTATGTGTGTGAGAGGGTGAATGTGTCTATAAATAGGTACTCAACTGGAAGTAACAATAGGCCAAATAATCTCCTCAAATAAAACACTAATATTGAAAATTAAATGTAAAAGATGTAATAAATAAACTTAAAAAATCAGGTGGACAGGATATGGTCCCAAGTAACAGCCATCAAATCATAAACTGAACGCGCCTGGGCAAAGTAAAGACGACTTTAAAACGAACCAAAGAGAATCCTGCCCAGAGCCCACCGATGGGATGGTCGGGCGACTCTTTCCACGTCTGCATGATGAATCCTCCAGCGTTTTCTCGGGGTGGGCGTGTCGGCAGCAAAGCGGGACAGGCAGCAGTAGGCATGTGCTTTCATAAAGTTTTTTTTTTCTCTGCAAAGGGGCAATTATTCCTGGATAAGGCAAGATAATTGTGGTCACGAGAGAAGCAGCCGAATGCAGATCTGCTGAGCTTACAGGGGAAACTCAGTCCGTCTTTCCCAGCTTGGCAATCAGCTCGTCACAGATTTTCGTCAGTTCTTCGATTTCTTGGTTCTGAAAAACAAACAATGGGATGATGCACTGTATGGCCCAAGATCAAAGGATTGGGGTGAAATCGTCCTAGGATAGGCTGCCCATACCCTCTCTAGGCACCTGACTCGATGGTTCTTCACTGTTCTGCGTCAGAGACCCTTTTAAAGAAAGCTTTTTGTTAGTCGCCTCAGCTGTGTCCAACTTTTTGTGATGCCATGGACTGTAGCCTGTCAGGCACCTCTGTCCACGGGGATTCTCCAGGCAAGAATACTGGACTGGGTTGCCACTCCCTTCTTCAGGGGATCTTCCTGACCCAGGGATCAAATCCCAGTCTCCCGCACTGCAAGCAGTTTCTTTACTGCCTGAGCCATCTGGGAAGCCCTTTAAAGAAAGGAAGGCTCTATACCTTCTCTCCTAGCAAACGGTCATGTGTTTGCCAAGCTCTGCTTAGACTGAGTAAGGGGCGAGTGTAACGACTGGCCCTCTAAAGTTTGTTTCTCAAATTTTCTTGCTATCACGAGAATTACTTGGGGGTATTTGTTAGAAATGCCAGATACCTGGGCCTCACTTGCTCCATCAGCATCTCCAGGGACCTGGGATTCTGGACGCTAAGAATGCCAAGGGCCACCTTCTCTGGGGTTATCAGACCCCCCAATAAAACCCTTGCCCTGGTGGAACAGATGCCACAGGCCTGAAAACATATGTGGAAACACAGTAACAGAAACAGAAGAGGTACAGGAATGAAGTCTAAGAATCACTGGGCAGCATGGTCTTTGCTTATGTAGCAGTTTCTAGCAGAGGAGGCGATGGCACCCCACTCCAGTCCTCTTGCCTGGAAAATCCCATGGACGGAGGAGCCTGGAAAGCTGCAGCCCATGGGGATCTCGAAGAGTTGGACACGACTGAGCGACTTCACTTTCACTTTTCACTTTCATGCATTGGAGAAGGAAATGGCAACCCACTCCAGTGTTCTTGCCTGGAGAATCCCAGGGATGGGGAGCCTGGTGGGCTGCCGTCTATGGGATCGCACAGAGTCGGACATGACTGAAGCAACTTAACAACAACGACAACAGCAGTTTCTAGACCGTGGCACCGCTGACATCGGGGCAAGAGGGTCTTGATTGTGGGGTGCCCTGGGCACCTTGGGGTGTTTGGCAGCATCTCCGGCCTCTACCCACGAGATGCCCATAGCATCTCCCAGTCCAGACAACCACATATAGCTCCAGATTTTGCCTAATGGCTCCTGGAGGGCAAAATTGCAATGAAGCGGGACAACAGCTTCATGTGTTACAGAAAAAAAAAGAAAAAAGGCGGCCTCGGAGCCTAAGCCTTGGATCCACCAAGCTTCCGTGAAAGCAACTTTCCCTCTGCCTCCTCTGTGGGCGGGTCCCACTCACGCTCCCCTCCTTTGTCTCCACTCGAGTCAGTGGACTGAAGTGTCTGAGCAGAGAGACAAGGTTCCTTCATCTAGACCCAAGATGAGGGCGCCACGGCTGAGGAGGAAAACCAAAGGTCTCCTGGGCATGACATCCCACCCCTCGTACCTTCTGCTGAAGGGCCCTCTCCAGGGACTCCACCTTCATCTGTTCCTTCCGGAGCCCCGCGTGGAGAGCTGCGCTCTCAGCCTTGGCTTTTGTTCGAACCTGAGCAATCTCCTCATTGGCTCTGTTATGGAAGGAAGGGATAAAAAACACACAGTTTGTCATTGGTCACGGCGCAGGAGCCAGGATGCTAACAACTGCCATCTGTGACACAGGACTAAGTCAGCTGACTTCACCATAGAGGAAAGACAGGAATCAGTGAGCCACAGGATTCAATTTTAACTTATAAAAATTTAATTACACATAACCGCTAAGGAGATTTCCCTTGTGCAAACTACTGGCAAAATTCATCTCAAGGCACATGGTGCCCTTCAAAATTCACACGCCATCCGGAAGTGGAATCATAGGCCAGTCTCTACAACAACCTTAGATTTTTTTAAAAACCCAGGACAACAGTAAGCAGGATCTTTGTGGATTAACAGCTAACAAGCCAGGATACTAACTGTTGGCATCTATGAAACACAGACCTATAGGCAACTTTATTGAAGAGATGCAAAAGGAAAATTTAAATACCACAGATGTCATTTGATAAACAGTTAATTGAAGAAAGGATGCTAAAAACTCACTGTAATTGGAGGTGTGCAAATTAAAACGATAAATTTTTAAAATGTATCAGCTTGGCAGAAAAATAGCCAGGATGATCTTGGCCTGTGTTGGCCAAGATGCAAGGTAACTGGCTCGGGTGCTGACGGGGAAAGAAAACCCGCACAGCCCTCTCTGTGGATGCGGTGCGGCAGGAGCTACCGCGTACCTCCGGCTCAGCGAGTCCATCCTAGCAACCTCCCCTGAGGGGCACGCTCCCCAGCACCATGCTGAGGACACAGGGTGTTCACTGCCACACTGTTTGCAACAGGAAAAGGGTGAAATGCCCGTTCACTAAAGGCATGAAATAGTCTACAAACTAATAATTAGATTGAGCAATATGTTCTAACGTGAAAAAAAAGGGCCATAATATACGATTACGTGAAAATAGAAACCTGTATAATACTGTATTTTTTTTTAAAGCCCAAAGTCATTGGGTAGTATTTGTAAAGGCTCATAGAAAAGATTAGAAAGATGCAAAATAAACCTTTAATACCAATACCTCTGAGGGTGGGGAGGGAAAAGGGGAACTTACAAGCCTTTACAAACAGGAAGGTGGCAGAATGTACAAGGATGTATTACTCTTTAGCTAAAAAAGAGAGTTGGGTACATCCTTCATAGATCCTTTATTCCCCAGGATAAATTGCAAATGCATCAGATTTAAGCATTAAAAAATTAAGCCTTATTTAATAACTTATAATGGAAAAGAATCTGAAAAAGAGTATATACATATATATAACTGAATCACTTTGCCTAAAACTAACACAACATTGTAAATCAACTATACTTCAACTGAAGTCAAAACAAATTTTAAACAACAAAAAGAAAACTAAGCCATTAAAAGTACTGGAAGGCAAACATGGGAAAATGTTTTACATTGAGCATGATGAAGATCTTTGTCACTATGACAGAAGATCTTATAGCTATAAAAGAAATGATTGAGAAATTACACTATATAAAAGTAAATTTTTGCATATCAAAAAACACTATGGGCAGAGCCAAATGGTAACAAACTAGAAAAATTTTTCACAACTCATATCACAACGGGCTGTCATCTGCAATATATTTATATTTAAAATACATAAGCTGACACTAGAAAACCAGACAGAGTCACTCACGGAAAAGCAAATATGTGTCTGCTGCTGCTGCTGCTAAGTCGCTTCAGTCGTGCCCAACTCTTGTGCGACCCCACAGACGGCAGCCCACCAGGCTCCCGCGTCCCTGGGATTCTCCAGGCAAGAACACTAGAGTGGGTTGCCATTTCCTTCTCCAACGCATGAAAGTGAAGTTGCTCAGTTGTGTCCGACTCTTCCCAACCCCATGGACTGCAGCCTACCAGGTTCCTCCGCCCATGGGATTTTCCAGGCAAGAGTACTGGAGTGGGTTGCCATTGCCTAAATATATGTATGCTGCTACTGCTGCTAAAATATGTTCAATTTCACTCATAAAATACATATAAATCAAAAGTACATTGAATAAAAGAAATGCTGTGTTGTTGCCAAAATAAAAGAAAAAACTCAACTAAACTGAAATAACCATCTTTTGCTGGCTAGATGTATCGAAAACCTGAATCCTGATCTGTTGGTGAAGCTGCATGAGAAAAGAGCTGCTTTCACACACTGCAGGGTTGTAAAGTAATAAAAGTCTAACGAGGGCAACTGGACAATACGATCACAATTATAAATCCATAAATCCCTTTGCCCAGCAGTTCACATACAGGGATCTCACCTGCCTCCCAGACGGTCATCGTCTGAGGTCACTTACTTTGCTGCAGTACTGTTTGCAGCAGGAGGTGCTGAGTAACCTAAGTGTCCAACAGGCAGGACTGGTTAAGTGACGGATACGTTCTGACAACGGAACACCAGCTTAAGGAATAAATAAAGAAAGAGGCTCTTCATGGGTTGACACGGAAAGATTTCCAAAATAAACTGCTAAGTGAAAAAAAGTGAGTACACTACCGTCTGTACATTAAAAAAAAAAAAGGACCGTGGCAGTCTGAGCCCGCTCGATGGCGGTGCGAAGCTAGGGGCGTCTCATCAGCACTGCACACCTCAGCCTTCCACGCTGCCACTCCCTGCCCAGTGCAGCTGGGCAGGGGACCAGTGGGGGAGCATGTCTGGAAGGGTGGAAGGATGGCGATTTTCTGGGGTGAGGGAAGAGGAGGGAACTCCGCCGGGGAAGGACAGGGTGGGAGGGAGAGACTGTATCTTTTTATTCTTTAAAAATTTTTTTCATTTTATATCGAAGTACAGCTGATTAACAATGTTGCAGCAGTTTCAGGTGGACAGCAAAAGGGACTCAGCCATCCTGCATCCATTCTCCCAAACGCCCCTCCCGTCCAGGCTGCCCCCTAACTTTGAGCAGAGTTCCCTGTGCGGTACAGTAGGTCCCTGTTGGGTATCCGTTTTAAATAGTCATGTGTACACATCCATCCCAAACTCTCTAACTATCCCTTCCCCTCACCCTTACCCCAGTGACCGTAAGTTTGTTCTGTAACTCTGTGAGTCTCTTTCTGTTTTGCGAGTAAGTTCATCTGTATCATTTCTTTTTAGATTCCACATATAAAGGATGTCATGATATTCCTCCTCCTTCTCTGTCTGATTTACTTTACTCAGTATTCTCTTTGTTCTTTTTAATGTTTGAACTAGAGGAAGATTTCACCTATTCAAAAAAATAAAAGAAATGAGCTGATTTACAAAACAGAACCAGACTCACAGACTTAGAGAATGAACTTCCGGTCACAGGGAGGAAGGGCGGAGCGGGAGGGGCAGACTGGCTGTGTGGGACTAACGGGTACCCAGTGCTTCACTTAAAACGAAACGCCTTTCCAGAAAAACAAAACGAAGGGAAAAGCACAGGCACACACGAACGCAGACAGTAATCCTTCTTTTCTTTCCCGCCAGTCTTCCCACAACAGTATGAAGAGTGAAACTCTTCTGCACAGGCTCTTACTTGTCTAGCTTCTCCTCGGCATGGATCTTCAGGGCCTGATACCGTTGCTCTTCTTGTTTAACTCTGGCTAAGTAATCCTGAGCACATTTTTTCAAGGCTTCTTCATTCTGTTACCAAGTGACAATTTAAAAGGAAAGAAACAGGTCATTTTGTTTCTCTTCTACTAGTAACCTGCCATGTGTCAAGAGCTTTCCTCTTTTAAAACATGAGAAAACCTAATTACCTTCAGATGGCTTCAAATAAGATTCCATGGTACTTCGAAAAAGGCAAAAATAATTTCCACTGAGGAAACTAGATAAAATCATGCATTAACTTTCAAATCAGAGTGAGTCACACTGACACACCTGCTTCAGGAAGGTGCACGCGTGTGTTAAGTCGCTTCAGTCCTGTCTGACTGTGTGTGGTCCTGTGGACCGTAGCCCGACAGGGTAGCCCACCAGGCTCCTCTGTCCACGGCATTCTCCAGGCAAGAATACTGGAGTGGGTTGCCATGCCCTTTCTCCAGGAGATCTTCCCCACCCAGGGATCGAACCTTCGTCTCTTACGTCTCCTGCACAGGTGGGCAGGTTCTTTTCCAGTAGCACCACCTGGCTTTAGGAAGGCCAAAGTTATTCAAAACTGAAAGGCGGACTTCCCTGGTGGCGCAGGGGATAAGAATCCACCTGCCAGAGCAGGGGACATGGGTTCGATTCCAGGTCGGGGAAGATTCTGTATGCCGGGGAGCAACTGAGCCTGTGGGCCACAGCCTCTGAGCCCGAGCGCAGCAGCTGCCGGAGCCCACACGCCTACAGCCCGAGCTCCACAGCAAGAGAAGCCGGAGCGCCGAGTGGCTCGCCACAATTAGAGAAGGCTCGAGCAAAGCGATGAAAAATTCGGCAGCCAAAAATAAACAAAAACCTGAAGGGCAATCTGATTCCTGCTTTGGACACACTGGACAGTCATTTTTATTTTAATATGAAAAAAAGAATGCTCACTGCTCTAAGTGTGTCTTTAGTGATGGTGAGTGACCAAATTAAGTCAATATGCCCACTGACACCTATATTTGAAACGTCATACTTCCTTCTTTGATACTTTCGGCTTGAATTTTTCAGTGCTATGGCTTCATTCCCTTTTACTTTTGACAAACTGGTGAACGATCAAAAAGAACATTTCTAGAACTCTCCTAAGGTCTGAGGGTCCCAGGTTCTTACACGCTGTGCCACACTCTGGTCGTGTCCAGGGCTTGTTGCCCTGACTGAGGAGAGGAAGGATTCAGACATGCCGCCCAGGGTCCCTGATTCTGTTTCGGGGCCACCCACACTTTGGGCACATGGGTTTGACGACCCATCAGCAAGAAGACACACCACCGTGGAGACAGAAGGCAAAGGACAGGTACCTTTTTGAACCCTTCCAGGACGCCCTTCAGGTTCTCGTATCTCCTGAACAGGTCGGAGAGGGACCTTTCCACTGAGTTGAGGTCGGCCAGGGCCTGCTCCTTTTCCATGGTCAGCTGCTGGAAGCTCTTCTGAGAGCTCATGCTTGTCCTCTGTTCATCTTCTGTGAGTCACGATCAGAGAACACACATTCACCGAACAGACAGTCCACAGCTGCCCTCCTGAGCTGCGGGACAGCACTCTGGGTGGGTGGATGGGGGGAGCCCAGCAAGGAAGGGGACAAGTTTCCGCCCTCAAGGTCTGACGCTCTGGTGGGGGAGACAGGCAACAGGTGACGGGGAAAAGAACAAAGCAGGGTAAGCGGGTAGGGTGCCTTTTATACCAAATGGCCTCTGTCAGAGGAGAGAAGTGAGCAGAGACCCAGAGGAGCTGAGGGCAGCAGCCAGGCAGCTCCCAGGTGCCAGGTGGCGTAGACGGCATAAATTACCATCTCAGCACTTCGGTTAATGCAGAGGCCTGAAGTGACTTGGGGAGTCAGTCCTTACAACAGCGGCTACAAGAGGTTCTGAAGCGCTGTCCTTTCTAAAGGCCCTGATGGGTCTGACGCAGGGAAAGCGGGACCTGCAGTGGAGTGAGGCCCAGAGACGTCCCACCGGAGGGGGCGAGGAGGAAGGATGTGGTGAGGGCCGCCCACCCTGGTACTGGAAGTGTTCATCCTCTACAAGAAATCTAATCTTAATGGAGCCTCAGTATTTGCAGATTCTGTATTTGTGAATTCGCCTGCTCGCTGTAATTCCCATGTCGCCTCCAAGTCAAGACGTGCGGTGGGTTCTTGGCCGTTTGGGGGCACGTGTGAGGTGGCAGAGAACTGAGGTGACCCGCCAAGCACGTTCTCGCCTAAGGCTGGAGCAGGAGATGCTCTGCCATGTTGCATACTGCCAACGAGGGCCCTATTTAGTCTACTTCGGGCCTTATTTTTGCACTTTTTTAAATGGGCCCCAAGCCTGGCACTGTGGAGCTGTCTTGTGTCCTGAAAGCTACAAGGCTGGAGGTGTCTTGGGGGAAAACACACGTGAGATGAGCTTCGTCCGGGCGTGAGCTCAGTATTAATGAAACAACAATACACCTTAAATAAGGTTATGTACTGACAAAACTGTTGTGACCACAGGCTCATAGGCACCTGCTTTGCCTTCCTGAGGATCAATGGGTTAGAATTGCCTAAATCAGTGTTTGTGGCAATTTTATAAAAACAAGAACTGCATATAATGAGAATCAACTCATTTGTCCAGGGATGGACAAACTGAGATTTATATTCTGATTTGAAAATCATCTTTGGATCCTGAGGTTCATATTCTAGAGAAAAATTTCCTTACCAATCATTTGGGCAATGGTCTTCTCATACTCAGCCACAATTTTCCTTAAACAAACAGACAAAAAGTCTTATAAGAGAATATCCAGACAAGGGAAGTTGGACAAATGCTACCCTAAACAATGAAACACAGTAACATGTACTGACAATCTTACATAACCCAGCTACCTGCCTTGGGGTGCCCCCCTGCTTTTTAAATATTTACTATAAGATTTGTTAATGCTCAGAAAGGCTTTTCTCAAGGTTCTGTTTAACAAGGCTTGCATTTTATTTGGGCTCCCCTGATAGGTTAGTTGGTAAAGAACCCGCCGAAACAACCGCCTTCATTTTTCTTTGCACCTTTGTGAATGACACCAAGGCAGTCCATGAATTCTGCTTAGACAAGTGACTCTTTTACAAAATGAGTCAATGATCTCCTGGGGGCTCCTCCTAAGAGGCCTCATCTGAGTTCAGGCTTTCCTGGCCCCAATCCGCCCTTACAGGCAGTGGGTCCCCTGTGATTCAGATCCAGGTTTTATTTTATTGTCCTAATTCCAGAAGCATTTTAGTTATTCAAAGTTATTTAAAGATCACCCTGTCCTGTTCATGCAGGAAAAGTGCAGTCTTTTCCTGACCCTCCAGTGACAGGTGCCCCTCCCTGAGGCCCCTGGTGAGAACTTCCGTCCTCACTCTGACCAGGCATCCAAGTTCTCATGAAGGCGGCTGAAAGCTCCCTGAGATCAGAGGCTGTGCCTTCCTCCCCCGCAAGCCGGCACAGGGACCCAGCAAGCACTTGAAACACCAAATAATACAAGAGCCACAAACTAGAGTGGACCCATTTAAAATGTTTCATCCAAGCGCCCACTGAACAGTCTGTAAATTATTTATGCCCCACACTCTTTGATGCCATTTTTAGTTATTTCATAGCTCCTAAATGTAGGAGTGAATAGTAAAAGTAAAGAGATTCCAAGTTAGAGTCAGTCAGCTTTGTTTCTTGTTAAAATGCTTTTTATACTCTACCTCGTGGCTATGAAATTTGAAGCTACCATTATAGTTCATTTTAGAAAAGGATTATGGATCGTAATGCCTCCATAACTGAAGATGTCAATAAATCTTATTACTCTGTGTTTTGAATGGGTATTTTTGCACAAATCTGTCTTTTCAAAAGACAAGGATTCTGTGGGTTCTGCTTATTTGTCATGTTCTGAACAAGCCAAAATAAACTACCACATTTGAATATAGTAACTGGTCAGCAATCCTCAGGAAATGACCTTACCCATCACAAATTAAGGTGCAAACAGCAAAACCCTCAAGTTCTCAAGAGCTGGTTCTATGCAAGCAAGTACTGGCGTCACCTCCTTTGCACATAAAGGTACCCACCCCTCCCTCAAACCTCCAGTCTAACCTCATCTCCAAGACTTCTTGTCGGGTTTCTTCATATTTTTTCTTCCATTCATTTGCTTCGATCTCTTTAGTGATTATCTAGATTATAATGCAGACAAAGCTTAGTTTTACTGGCTCTGTCTCTTTACAGTTCGAATTCAAGACTAGAGCCTGAAAACAACACACAGCCAATGTTCATCCCAAGATATTCAATCTACATTAGGAATAAAAAACCTCAACCTCTGTGTGTACTGCATACAGACACTGGGGAAATGTCAGCCACATAAGGATGCTGGAATGCGGTCACCAGGGTGAAGGGGAGGAGAACCTCTCCCAGGAAAGCCCCAGGTGGGAATTACCATCTCTGTAAACTCCATGCTGGTCCAGGGTCTGGCTTTTGGCCTAGAACCCTGCTGGGTCAGGACGCCAACAGCTGAGCCACTGGTCTGGCAGACTCCTCTTAAAGGTAAGATGCCAGAGCCCCACTTTATTAGTAACTAGGCTGAGACATGAAACGATCACAGGATCAGAGTGGGGGGAGCTGGCTGGGCCAGGTAGTCTCCTTCTGCAGAGATTTCAGATTGAGTCAGAATAGGGCCCAGAAGGTCAGGGCCTCCGGGCAGAGGCACCCAACTCACGGTGGGCAAGATCCTGCTTGTTGGACCAAGACCCAGATCCTACATTTGGGAGGCCCATGCTAGCTGGAAAGAAACACTCTAGATTCACGGTCTCAAACGGCTCTTCCCCTGCACAGGGCTCAGATGGGAACCTATTGTTCTCCTGCGATTATATTTCCCTGTGCTTCTTTCTAATTGGTACAATCTCTGTTTTGGTGCCACGAAGCAGGATTTCAAGAACCAGAAGCCAGGCTCTCTGCTTCAGGCAGGCAGCAGGCACATCTTTGTTTTTTGGGCCACTCTGCACGGCATACAGGATCTCTTCTTAGCTCCCCCTGCAGGGGGTAGTCTTAACCACGGGACCACCAGGGAAGTCATAGCGCCTCTTTGCTCTGATGCATCTGGTCAGTAGTTATCTCATAATTTTAACTCTCAGAAGAAAGAAGACACTTTTCTTATTTACAAGAGTTTGTGGAGCCTCCTGACCACAGCGTTTTGACAACAGGACTAGCTGACACCACTAATTACCAAAGTTATTGCTCTGTTTTAAAGGTTTGAAAGACCTAGGTCAGCGGTACTTAATTAACCATTTTCATCACATTATAAAAATAAAATCACTACACCAAGGGAATTACCTTCTTTTAAAAAAGTGGAAGAAATCCAAGAAACATAAAACAAACGTATCAAACACAGCACAGAGGTGTAAGGGGAGGGTGGAAACGAATTAAGGGTACCTAACAAGTGTCTTTCTGTTTTCCAGATCACCCAGGAAAGGCCCAGCGGTGATCTATTTCAAACAGAAGACGCTCAATAAACACGACAGAGGAAGTTGAGAGTTAATTAGCAATTTTATATTCCTACAAGTCTAGAATTTGAGGAACTTTTAGGCATGAGCCTATATCCTCTGTAAAACAAAGGGGTGCTGACTTAGTTACGTATGTGGGTAAAGTTGGGAAAATTGGGTACTTAAAACTTCAAGGATAAGCGATAAAGTGTCCTGAAGTTCTCAAGGACACTTCCAAGCGTCAGCTTTGTCCCTTGGACACCAGAAAGCCAGGACTCCAGCTCCAAAGGGTTGTTTTACAGGGAGCCCTTTATATGAGCTCTCCAGCTGGGGAGCAGGAACTCAAGCCAGCAGAGATGGAACCTCCCCACTGGCACACAGGCTTGACAAAGAAGTGAGCAACAGAGGACGTGGCAGGGAAGCCTTCACCTCTTCCCTTATCAGGGTGAGCACGGCGGTCTTATCTGACTCGCTGAGGCAGATGCCGTCCAGGGGGCTCTCCACCCCGCAGGCCACGGACACGGGGGTCTTCTCCACCGGGGACTCCAGCAGTGCCTATAGGGGGAGCGGGCGCAGGTTAAGACGCACGGGCCTCGGCTGCTTAACCCCAAATACCCTTCCGCGACTTCCTCCTGATGAGAACGATCACATCCTTTCCTTTAAAAACAGGTTGGAAGTGGGGGAGGGACCAGCAAGGGGAAAGCTTAAAAATAAAACAACAAATCTAGCTACAGTACAATCTAAAGGAAAAGCCATTCTTAAAGAATGACCTTATGGTTGTGAGTGGGGGGAGGGGGAAGAACAGGGGAAAGGGATGGATAGGGAGTTGGGGATGGACAGGTACACACTGCTGTATTTAAAAATGGATGACCAACAAGAAGGACCTGCTGTATACAGCACAGGGAACTCTGCTCAATGTTAGGCTGCAGCCTGGATGGGAGGGCGGTTTGAGGGAGAATGTGTGTGTCAGTTGCTCAGTCGTATCTGACTCTTTGCAACCCCGGGGACTGTAGCCCTCCAGGCTCCTCTGTCCGTGGGATTCTCCAGGCAAGAATACTGGAGTGGGTTGCCATGCCCTCCTCCAGGGCATCTTCCTGACCCAGGGATCGAACCCGAGTCTCCTTCGTCCCCTGCACTGGCAGACGGATTCTTTTACTTCTGAGCCACCAGGGAAGCCCTTGGGGAGAATGGATACATGTGCATGTGTGGCTGAGTCCCTCTGCTGTGCACCTGAAACTATCACAGCATTTTTAACTGGCTATGCCCCAATACAAAAATAAAAAGGAAAAAGTTTTTTAAAAAAAGGAAAAAACATTCTAATGAGTATCAGGCAGGTCTTAGATCCTCTTTTAACAGGTGACTTAGAGAAGTTTTTTTCTCATTCAAAAAGGAGAAAGTGTAATTATCTCAGAGGTCAGTCACCAGACAGTCATGTGCAGAAGAGAGAAAAACACCCGCTGTTAATATCCTGTGAACCAGGGGATCTCTGAGGATGACTTGGTCCATGGAAATAAATTTCAAAACGAGCGTCCTTTTTACATACTGCCTCCTGTGTACTATGCTTTAGCCACTTTGGATGGAAATGTTTCTAAAATGACTTTCAGGCCTAAGCAGGCACAAATGGCGAAGATAAGTGAACGCCGATGCCCCTGGGTCGTTGGGAAGGGCAGAGGCCCCCAGGACTGGCATGTGGATCCAGCGGTGCCGTCAGGGGCACAGGCGTCAGGGTCTGGGCTGCAGTTCCTCATTTCGGGCCTTCCTGCCAGTTTTGAGCTCCTTTGGTGAACATGTCACCTTCTGAGGTGCCAGCCTGATTTTTTACCATAAACATGCATTCCCGGGAGCCACGTGCGGTTAGGATTTTGTTTTTCACAGGAATGTGGGCTCTGTATCACTTTTCTTCCTAAAAAGCATTTTTGAGGGTTATTTCCTCCCACCTATGTTAACTTTTTGTATAAATGGAGAAAAATCTGATCCAGTAACATCCAAAATGCCAGTCAAAGTGACCTGGGTATCTTTTTTTTAATTATTATTAGAATTAGGGTTAGGATTCTGGAATAATCTTAATAATCTAAAAGGTCAGCATGACTGACCAATTAGTTACTGATTATAATCGATCCGGTTCTCGTCTTGTTTGAATCAAATTTGAATAGGAAATCCAAGGTCAACTTAGACCAGGGGTTTGTAAACTTTTCAAGGTCATTATGGACTCACCCTCACTTTAGAAGACATTCAGATACACTCACCCTCACTCTAGCAAACACTCAGACACACACACACCATTTCTGCATACAGCTTCACAGCCCGCAGCTGAGGGCCTAACACAGAAATCCGGGGCTGAGGCCACAGATACGGGAAACGTAAAAGCCACAGGTTGGCAGTACCCATTCCAGCAGCATTTGGGGGAGGGCAGCCCACCATCTGACAGAAGCCCGAGATCCCCCAGAAACACTCTTATCTTGGGAGAGACCCGTCACCAGAGCCAGAAGGCACTTGTGGTCGGCGATCTCTAACAAATCGGCCCCCAGTGACCCCAACTCCTGTATGGGTTCTCATGCAGCCTCCCACCACCCTGAGTTAGGCTGGACCCAGTGACGCTCGTGTAAGAACAGAAGATGGTAAACGTCACAGGGTGTCACTGGGTTACAAAACAGGCTTCAGGCTGTGAGAAGGTCTATGGAGAAGTCATGTGGGGAGGTTCTGCCTGGTGAGGGCCTGGAAGCGGATCCACTCCAATCGAGCCTGGAGGTGACCGAAGCTGGTGACAGACCCTGAGTCAGAGGCACCCAGCCCAGCCACCCCAGGATTCCTGACCCCAAAATGAGGAGATTGAGAGCGTGTCACTTGATCACTAGCACACTGCACATCTGAGTCAGCCCCTTACCTCTTGTGCCACGAACTCCTCATCAAGAAACCTCCCCTTGAGGCCTTCCCTGGTAGGTCCAGGGGTGAAGAATCTGCCTGGCAATGCTGGGGACTCAGGTTTGGTCCCTGGTCAGGGAACTAAGATCCCACATGCCACGGATCAACTAAGCCTTCAAGCTGCAACTACTGAGCCCTCGAGCCACAGCTAGAGTCCAAGCACCGAGATGAAAGACCCACATGACACAACTAAGGCCCCGTGCAGCAAAAACAAAGCAAAACAGAAACTAAACGAAGAGACCTCCCCGCAGCGGCCTTGCTTCCCCTGTGTAACTCGCCTGCTGGGTACTGCCCACAATTCTGGCTCATCCTGTTACACTGCTGACTTTAAATTAGTACATTTTATATCAGCCTTTTGTCTTTCATTATTTCAACTCAGAATGCCTGAGTCAAGTCAACTCTGGGAAACTGGCCCCCTGTGCCTTCCATGACCCTCATGTTAGCAAGAATTTGGGAAATAAGCCAAGTTTTCTTGATACGGAAAATACTTGTATCTTCCGGAGTTCTGCATTTCAGTCATCTGCGAGGGGATAAATGAACTCGGCCTGCTTGTTTGTTTAACGACTTTGCTCTAAACAGATGAGGTATCTGAAAGGGGCAGCGTTCTGTGCTGGAAGATCAGACAGACCTTAGATGGGAGTGAACACACCCAGAGGCGTGGGCTCTCCCTGGCCACCCCCGCTGCCTGGCCACATGCCACAAGCCTAGTGGCTCAAAATGCAATGGCTCTTATGAGGAATTTATAGCTGTGGCCTATTTTAGCTGCCTTTCCCGGTCCTCTAGGATTTATTTAGCTTTTTTACATTCCTCAGTCCTTCATAATGTTTCTCAAACAACAGAAAGCCTACAGAATCTACCATCATCAGAAACTGGCCTGGCCATCTCCTCCAGGCTGGGCAACCTAGTATGTGTTTAATAAAGATGTTAAACCAATCAGATCACTTATCACTTACATCCTTCCAAAAGGGTCCTGCTTCACATCTCCTAGTCCTTATCCCCATCCCACAAAGCATCTACCCTTGAGGATCCATGAAGACCTGTCTACAGACAGTGGGGCCCAGGGATGTCTTGGCTGCAAGTTGACAGGGAGCACAGATGCTACAAAGTAACTCTCTGTACTTGTCCTGGTGATGGGAGAATCCCGGTTCCTCATCTGTCAGGCTCATCCCATTTGTCCTTGAACCTGTCAGAGCAGGGCCTCCCCCGCGCCCCCGCCACTTCTAACAGAGATACACTGTGAACTCAACGTTTGAGAAGTTTAAGGTTTCTCTGAAAAAAATGATAAACTCAATCCTAAGTGAGAGATGCTACAGACCAGCTGCTGAGAAGTGAGACGACTGTCCTCTGGCCTGAGTAACTTCACCCTGGCCGTTCCCCAGAGCTGGATGGAGGATGCAACAGGAACGCCCTTCAGAGCAACACCCAGAGGCCCACAGAGGCAAAGGCTAGACTGAACAGATCTCTCTCTCTTCTTTTTGAGTAACTGCCTCTTTGTTGCTGTGAGCAGGCTTTCTCAAGCTGCAGGGAGCGGGGACGACTCGCCGTTGCAGAGCCTGGGCTTTGCGCTGCCGTGACTGCTCTGGTTGCGGAGCATGGGCTCCAGGCGTGGGGGCTCAGTAGTGTGGCACTCGGGCTTAGTTGCTCTGGGCGGATTCTTTTTTTGGCATATGTGCTGCCGAAGCAAGCACCTGGGTGGATTCTTAACCACAGGACCGCCAGGGAAGCCCTGAGCTGGTGTCTTACGTGGCGTTTTGAATATCGCAAGTTCTTTATGCGGCGTTTATTCAACATTCTAAGGAAGCAGAAATTAATTTCAGCCAGTTCAACTGGGATTACCATTCAAAAATCATGACCCAGGACGTCCTCTTTGCAGGGGGCGCTGCAGAGAAACCCCCTCAAATCCCAGAGGAGTGCTTCTGTCGAGAAACAACTGTCCTTTATGACATCCCTGACCCCTGTGTGCATGTCCTCCTCCTGCCTGGTGTCCACAGGCCCCTCCCCTGCCCCACATCACTCACTCTGCGCCCTCCAGGGAAACACGTGGGTCACGGCCCAACAGTGAGTCATGAAAACAGTTCCTGGAGCAAACAATGTACATTAAAAAATGGTAACACAATCGAAAAAAATCAGAATGAACCACTGGAAGAAACATGGATATTGTCTTGAGTAATTTGTTTTCTAAAAATACAAATGCACGTATGGAGACAGTTTTCTATGTATCTATTAGTTAAGATGCAAAACATGGGAACTCCCAGCGGTCCAATGGTGAGGACTCGATGCTTTCACTGCCGGGGACCCAGGTTCAACCACTGGTCAGGGAACTAAGATCCTGCAAGCCTATTGGAGTGGCCAGAAAAAGATGCAAACATGCGTTTTTACTGTGGATCAACGTAAAGAATGTTTCCATGACAATGTCACCTACTCCTTCAGCTTCAACCACCCTAAGGCCCCTGAGACCTATCAAAGCCAAGCCACACTTTTCTGGAGTTTGTGCTGAGTGCTTCTCACGGCCTGTAGGAAATGTGAACTGAGGAGCTGGCCACGCAGACGTCTCAAGGCCACACGGCTAACACTGAACTTGTGCGACTCGGCTCTCCCTGTACTCCTAGTACACTGGCTTCTACGTTCAGCAGTGTTCACTGTGGTCACGGCTGGGATACAGCAGTGAGCACAGCCATGGCCCCACCTCAGGGAGGAGGCCAAAGAGAGCCAAGGGGCAGGTCCACAGAACTGAACGAAACCCCGTCTGCTTGGGCACGTATGTAATGTGGGAAGGAGGCAGGGTTCGTGCAGAAAACCAAATCAGCAGCAGTTGAATCTGGGCTGAGGCTAGAGACAAGGAAAGCCAATGAAACAGTTTAAGCAAAAGGGAACGACTCCAGCTTATGGAAAAGGAGGACAGAAAAACCCCAGGAAGAGGAAGTTTGTTAGGAAACTGCCACCATATTTAAAAAGGCTGGTGGTGGCCACAGGTTTGACAAAAGTGGATGGATTTACAACACTTTATCGAAGTTAACTACACCAATAACGGACACATGGACACACTGATACCCACAAGGTCACTTCTGACGCACTTGAGATAAAAATGCACGAACTCAATTTCCTCAGGAGGAAACACTAGACAAGCCCAAGTCGCAAGAAAGCTGACGAAACAACTGACCAGCACTCTTCGAAAGAGTCAAGGTCGGGGAGGACAGAGACAGACTGGGCGCTCTCACAGATGAAAGGGGACTGAGAGCACGGGGACAAATGCCTTGTGGGCCTGCCCTGGGTCCTGCGCCAGAAAAAGGGCATTGCTGGGGCAACCGATGAGACCAGAATACAGTTTACAGACGGGACAGCGATACTGCACCAGTGCTACTGAATTCTGATAACTGTACTGTGATCACAGAAAAGGTTAATGTTTGAGGAGCATGGATGGGTACAGGAGGTATAGGAGTTCTCTGTACTATTTTTGTAAGCCTAGAAGTTTAAAAAAACTGTTTTTAGCTCAGTTAGCTCAAATCCAGCCTTCCTGACACCTGTCATACACTGGGTCCACCCTGGGGAAGCACTCTGTGCGACATCCCCCACAGGGGAAGCGTTTCCACCTTGCATCTGTGGCCAGGAAAATAACGGAAGCCATGTGGAAGTTAAAAATTCTCAGAAGCCGCATAAACAGAGTAAAAAGAAATAGATGAAATTAATTTTAATAATATAGTTTTGTTAACACAACAGGTCCAAAATGTCAACATGTCATCAATATAAAAAGCTATAGGCATTTCATTTTCCTTTCTTTTTGGTATTGCGGCTTCAAATGCTGGTGGTACTTTACACCTGGAGGACATCTGGGGACATTCAGCTGCCGTCTGAGTGCTGGTGGTCTTGCTCAAGACACCTCAGACAGGCACTAAGCTCCCCAGCTGCAGGAACTGAGCTTTATTTCTATTTTGCGCCTGTCACCAAACACCAACGAGAATGTAACTACTGAGTTAAAATGGGCTTCAGAACAAAGACTGAAAGCTCCCATGCCCACCCTGCACCCCCATGAGCCTGGGAACTCACAGGCATGGTGGATCCATCCTTCTCCATCTTCTGACACGGATCCTTCTCGGTGCCTAAAATACAGAGGGTCATTTTTATAGTCATCCTGAGAGATGGGTGCCCTTCCTTCCCACTGAGAGACTCCGGGAAACCCCAGTGTGGGCCTGGAAGGACATCTATGGACCCCTGAACCCTAGTATCTCAAGACCCTTAAAGGCACACTGCATTCTGTTGACCGCTGTGCTGTGTTCAAAGTCCAGAAGGCCCAGAGGAAAGAGCGCTCGGGGCCAGTCGGCCACAGGCAGAATCGTGTCCTCAAGTGGAGAGAATGGCAAGACTGCCCCCTTGTGTCCATTAAGAGTTTTGCAAGTGAGCTGTACTAACCACAGGATCATTTCACAAAAAGGAAACAGTAACACTGCTGCTGCTGCTGCTGCTAGTCGCTTCAGTCGNCTGGGTACTGCCCACAATTCTGGCTCATCCTGTTACACTGCTGACTTTAAATTAGTACATTTTATATCAGCCTTTTGTCTTTCATTATTTCAACTCAGAATGCCTGAGTCAAGTCAACTCTGGGAAACTGGCCCCCTGTGCCTTCCATGACCCTCATGTTAGCAAGAATTTGGGAAATAAGCCAAGTTTTCTTGATACGGAAAATACTTGTATCTTCCGGAGTTCTGCATTTCAGTCATCTGCGAGGGGATAAATGAACTCGGCCTGCTTGTTTGTTTAACGACTTTGCTCTAAACAGATGAGGTATCTGAAAGGGGCAGCGTTCTGTGCTGGAAGATCAGACAGACCTTAGATGGAAGTGAACACACCCAGAGGCGTGGGCTCTCCCTGGCCACCCCCGCTGCCTGGCCACACGCCACAAGCCTAGTGGCTCAAAATGCAATGGCTCTTATGAGGAATTTATAGCTGTGGCCTATTTTAGCTGCCTTTCCCGGTCCTCTAGGATTTATTTAGCTTTTTTACATTCCTCAGTCCTTCATAATGTTTCTCAAACAACAGAAAGCCTACAGAATCTACCATCATCAGAAACTGGCCTGGCCATCTCCTCCAGGCTGGGCAACCTAGTATGTGTTTAATAAAGATGTTAAACCAATCAGATCACTTATCACTTACATCCTTCCAAAAGGGTCCTGCTTCACATCTCCTAGTCCTTATCCCCATCCCACAAAGCATCTACCCTTGAGGATCCATGAAGACCTGTCTACAGACAGTGGGGCCCAGGGATGTCTTGGCTGCAAGTTGACAGGGAGCACAGATGCTACAAAGTAACTCTCTGTACTTGTCCTGGTGATGGGAGAATCCCGGTTCCTCATCTGTCAGGCTCATCCCATTTGTCCTTGAACCTGTCAGAGCAGGGCCTCCCCCGCGCCCCCGCCACTTCTAACAGAGATACACTGTGAACTCAACGTTTGAGAAGTTTAAGGTTTCTCTGAAAAAAATGATAAACTCAATCCTAAGTGAGAGATGCTACAGACCAGCTGCTGAGAAGTGAGACGACTGTCCTCTGGCCTGAGTAACTTCACCCTGGCCGTTCCCCAGAGCTGGATGGAGGATGCAACAGGAACGCCCTTCAGAGCAACACCCAGAGGCCCACAGAGGCAAAGGCTAGACTGAACAGATCTCTCTCTCTTCTTTTTGAGTAACTGCCTCTTTGTTGCTGTGAGCAGGCTTTCTCAAGCTGCAGGGAGCGGGGACGACTCGCCGTTGCAGAGCCTGGGCTTCGCGCTGCCGTGACTGCTCTGGTTGCGGAGCATGGGCTCCAGGCGTGGGGGCTCAGTAGTGTGGCACTCGGGCTTAGTTGCTCTGGGCGGATTCTTTTTTTGGCATATGTGCTGCCGAAGCAAGCACCTGGGTGGATTCTTAACCACAGGACCGCCAGGGAAGCCCTGAGCTGGTGTCTTACGTGGCGTTTTGAATATCGCAAGTTCTTTATGCAGCATTTATTCAACATTCTAAGGAAGCAGAAATTAATTTCAGCCAGTTCAACTGGGATTACCATTCAAAAATCATGACCCAGGACGTCCTCTTTGCAGGGGGCGCTGCAGAGAAACCCCCTCAAATCCCAGAGGAGTGCTTCTGTCGAGAAACAACTGTCCTTTATGACATCCCTGACCCCTGTGTGCATGTCCTCCTCCTGCCTGGTGTCCACAGGCCCCTCCCCTGCCCCACATCACTCACTCTGCGCCCTCCAGGGAAACACGTGGGTCACGGCCCAACAGTGAGTCATGAAAACAGTTCCTGGAGCAAACAATGTACATTAAAAAATGGTAACACAATCGAAAAAAATCAGAATGAACCACTGGAAGAAACATGGATATTGTCTTGAGTAATTTGTTTTCTAAAAATACAAATGCACGTATGGAGACAGTTTTCTATGTATCTATTAGTTAAGATGCAAAACATGGGAACTCCCAGCGGTCCAATGGTGAGGACTCGATGCTTTCACTGCCGGGGACCCAGGTTCAACCACTGGTCAGGGAACTAAGATCCTGCAAGCCTATTGGAGTGGCCAGAAAAAGATGCAAACATGCGTTTTTACTGTGGATCAACGTAAAGAATGTTTCCATGACAATGTCACCTACTCCTTCAGCTTCAACCACCCTAAGGCCCCTGAGACCTATCAAAGCCAAGCCACACTTTTCTGGAGTTTGTGCTGAGTGCTTCTCACGGCCTGTAGGAAATGTGAACTGAGGAGCTGGCCACGCAGACGTCTCAAGGCCACACGGCTAACACTGAACTTGTGCGACTCGGCTCTCCCTGTACTCCTAGTACACTGGCTTCTACGTTCAGCAGTGTTCACTGTGGTCACGGCTGGGATACAGCAGTGAGCACAGCCATGGCCCCACCTCAGGGAGGAGGCCAAAGAGAGCCAAGGGGCAGGTCCACAGAACTGAACGAAACCCCGTCTGCTTGGGCACGTATGTAATGTGGGAAGGAGGCAGGGTTCGTGCAGAAAACCAAATCAGCAGCAGTTGAATCTGGGCTGAGGCTAGAGACAAGGAAAGCCAATGAAACAGTTTAAGCAAAAGGGAACGACTCCAGCTTATGGAAAAGGAGGACAGAAAAACCCCAGGAAGAGGAAGTTTGTTAGGAAACTGCCACCATATTTAAAAAGGCTGGTGGTGGCCACAGGTTTGACAAAAGTGGATGGATTTACAACACTTTATCGAAGTTAACTACACCAATAACGGACACATGGACACACTGATACCCACAAGGTCACTTCTGACGCACTTGAGATAAAAATGCACGAACTCAATTTCCTCAGGAGGAAACACTAGACAAGCCCAAGTCGCAAGAAAGCTGACGAAACAACTGACCAGCACTCTTCGAAAGAGTCAAGGTCGGGGAGGACAGAGACAGACTGGGCGCTCTCACAGATGAAAGGGGACTGAGAGCACGGGGACAAATGCCTTGTGGGCCTGCCCTGGGTCCTGCGCCAGAAAAAGGGCATTGCTGGGGCAACCGATGAGACCAGAATACAGTTTACAGACGGGATAGCGATACTGCACCAGTGCTACTGAATTCTGATAACTGTACTGTGATCACAGAAAAGGTTAATGTTTGAGGAGCATGGATGGGTACAGGAGGTATAGGAGTTCTCTGTACTATTTCTGTAAGCCTAGAAGTTTAAAAAAACTGTTTTTAGCTCAGTTAGCTCAAATCCAGCCTTCCTGACACCTGTCATACACTGGGTCCACCCTGGGGAAGCACTCTGTGCGACATCCCCCACAGGGGAAGCGTTTCCACCTTGCATCTGTGGCCAGGAAAATAACGGAAGCCATGTGGAAGTTAAAAATTCTCAGAAGCCGCATAAACAGAGTAAAAAGAAATAGATGAAATTAATTTTAATAATATAGTTTTGTTAACACAACAGGTCCAAAATGTCAACATGTCATCAATATAAAAAGCTATAGGCATTTCATTTTCCTTTCTTTTTGGTATTGCGGCTTCAAATGCTGGTGGTACTTTACACCTGGAGGACATCTGGGGACATTCAGCTGCCGTCTGAGTGCTGGTGGTCTTGCTCAAGACACCTCAGACAGGCACTAAGCTCCCCAGCTGCAGGAACTGAGCTTTATTTCTATTTTGCGCCTGTCACCAAACACCAACGAGAATGTAACTACTGAGTTAAAATGGGCTTCAGAACAAAGACTGAAAGCTCCCATGCCCACCCTGCACCCCCATGAGCCTGGGAACTCACAGGCACGGTGGATCCATCCTTCTCCATCTTCTGACACGGATCCTTCTCGGTGCCTAAAATACAGAGGGTCATTTTTATAGTCATCCTGAGAGATGGGTGCCCTTCCTTCCCACTGAGAGACTCCGGGAAACCCCAGTGTGGGCCTGGAAGGACATCTATGGACCCCTGAACCCTAGTATCTCAAGACCCTTAAAGGCACACTGCATTCTGTTGACCGCTGTGCTGTGTTCAAAGTCCAGAAGGCCCAGAGGAAAGAGCGCTCGGGGCCAGTCGGCCACAGACAGAATCGTGTCCTCAAGTGGAGAGAATGGCAAGACTGCCCCCTTGTGTCCATTAAGAGTTTTGCAAGTGAGCTGTACTAACCACAGGATCATTTCACAAAAAGGAAACAGTAACACTGCTGCTGCTGCTGCTGCTAGTCGCTTCAGTCGTGTCCGACTCTGTGCGACTCCACAGACGGCAGCCAATCAGGCTCCACCGTCCCTGGGATTCTCCAGGCGAGAACACTGGAGTGGGTTGCCATGTCCTCCAATGTATGAAAGTGAAAAGTGAAAGTGAAGTTGCTCAGTCGTGTCCGACTCTTAACAACCCCATGGACTGCAGCCTACCAGGCTCCTCCATCCATGGGATTTTCCAGGCAAGAGTACTGGAGTGGGGTGCCATTGCCTTCTCCAATAGTAACACTGAAAAGTATTTTATTACCAAATTGAGGAGAGAATCTAAATTCCAGCCCTGAAGGGTACCCTCAATGGAATTAATGTAGCAGATCAAAAAAAAAAAAAGCTCTAAATTTTGATGCCTGGAAACGCAATATCCTCTCCACACCCTTTAAGTTGGTTTCCTCATTCTTACTCTACCACACGAGTCAACATTTACAAAAGACCAACACTATGCTTTTTCTAATGAAGGTATACGCATCTGCTGAAGAAAAATTTTAAATATGGAAAAACACAAAACGCTAAAGCTACAATCCTCCACCTATAATCAGAAATTATTACTTTAGGGCACTGTTAAGAGTGAATTAATCAGAACACAAATGGGACCATTGGTATTCCACTTAAAAACCCTATACTCAAAAGCCCTAATTCCTCAGGACAGCCCTGCCTCGAGTCCCCACTTGCCCAGGACTCATGGAGAACTGCTGGGCACTTTAGACATGCAGCAGGTTTCTTCCCATCTCCGTGAGCGATTCCCTGGGGCACCTCTGCCTATGTATCCATCAGGACCCAGCCCAAAGGTGGCCCCCTGGAACAGCTCAAGCATGATGCACTCACACCCTCCCACACCATGCAATCGGGCCTCTGCTCACTACTTAGGCATCAACAGGGTTAACAGGAGTAGCTGTTCTGTTGGCACAACCCCGGCTCTGTAAGCTTCTGCCAAAGGAATCTCCTCATAGTGAGGGAGGGCGTAATTCAACAGATATGGACAAGGCTCCTACACCAGGGAAAACTTGGAAGATGAATCATTCGTTCACAGTCCTTAACCTCAAGGAGTTATCAAAGATGACCTTCTGTAACTACTACACAGAACGGGAACAGAAGAAGAAATGCAGTGGGAACCAAGTGACTTTTCTGAGAGACCTGCAAGGAGGGGCAGAATTTTTATAGGGTGCGGGTGCAGAAGAGTGTTTCATACATAAAAAATAAGTGTAGGCATGAGTCCTCGGGGTGAGCCTGAGTAACAGGCAAAGGGGCACAGGGGGAAAAGGCAAAAAGGGTCTTTGGGGAAAATGTCAAAGCAGAAAGAGGCCTGGGAAGAAATCTGGAACAGTCCTTGGAGTATTTATTTTATAGACGGGAAACTGAGACCTGGATAGGGGTTGGGGGGGTGGTGGCTGGGGAGATAACTCTTGCAAAGTGCAGATTTCCACCTGCTTCTCTGATTTGATAGATCATGATCTTTTAATATCTAAGTATAAAAGCCTCACATTAAATTACATTGCTAGATACTGAGTTTCCAATAATGGTTAATGAAGTCAGGATCATGGTGCCAAGCACTTCACAAGTCAAGGTTAAGGCCACAGATACAATCTGGGACCTGGCAAAGGGCCTCGGATCTAGAATGTTCTAAGGTGGAAAACAGCAAGAAGCTTCAGCGCAGGGAACTACCTGTGCTGCCTGATATAAAACAGATAAACAATAAGGACCTACTGTATGGCACAGGGAACTATATTCAATGTCTTGTAATAACCTATATTGGAAAAGAATCTGAAAAATACATATACACACACACATATATATTACATATATATATAATTGAATCACTTTATTGTATAGCTGGAGGCAACACAACATTGTAAATCAACTAGTGAGGAGACATGACTTACTATGCATAAAGCATTCTAACCTGTGCCTACATGTGGAAGTAACTATATCTGTTAGTTACTACTATTTCTATACATGAAACACGGAACTCAAAAATCACAACATGGCTGCAGATCACTACACTGGAAGCTGTGGCCAGACTGAAATAAATTATTTAAAGAAATCAAGCAGTCCCACACACGAGTGTCTCCGCGCACTCTGTCACACTTATCCACATGTTGCCTGGCATTCCACGGATGCCCCTTGGTGTCTCCTCTCCAGGCAAAGAAGCAAAGCACAGACCAGCAGTCTAACCTATCCTTTGGGGGCCCGGTTCTCCAATCGCTCTAAGCTGCCTCCTTGCCCTAGGCTTCCAGGCATTTTTATGCTTATGTAAGTAAGAAAGATGAAGATGTGCTTCCGTACCTGCTTCTGAGGATGAAAACGCATGATTTATGGCAGACACGGGAACATTGGAACATTCAAAGTACTCCAGGTCGTCCTCTGGCTCACCTTTCCCCTCGGCCCCAGTGGGTTTCTGACCCGATGATGTGGACGCCAGCTTCTCCTCATCGGTAGCATGACCGTCCCTGTTAGAAATGTCTGCGATCTGGGAGATCACTGCTCCTTCATCCTGGGAAAGGCAACAGAGGGAGGGAAACGAACACGTCAGGAACAGCACAGCAGCCGCCATGCTATACGATGCTCTCCATGGACCTGGGCACCAACCAAGGAAGAAGCTGCAGCCTCTGAACCATGGAAGGTGTATTTTCTAAAGGTTACCCTCTGTGATTCAACTCCAGGATTTGAAAAATTAGGCTTTTCTAGCCTAAATTATAAGAAAGAAGTTTAAGTGGCCGAAGGCAGTGATCTTCATATTTTTTGCTCCAACAGTTACTAAATTACTTGGGAAAATTTGTGTAATCCATTGTATTTTCAGGTGACATCTAAAACCTTTCAATATGAGTTTAAACAGTCACAAAGGATATAGTATCTGCTATATATTATTTATTTGCTTATTTATCTTTCCTTCCAGTTTTATTCAGATGTAATTGACATACAGTACTATATAACTTGAAAATGTACAGCATGACCTTACACACGTCATGAAATTATTACAGTAAGTTCAGAGAAAATGTATCCTCTCATATAAATACAAAATAAAGGAAAAAATTTTTGTTTTATTTTAAATATTGATTTTGCTTATTAATTCAATTTAGTTACTCTAGTGATCCAATACATTATCATCTATTTAAAATTGAACATAAATATGCTCTTAATGGTCAGAAATTTACATGTTTCCTTTTCCTCTCTAAATTTGTATTTCCTCTCTACTTCCATTAAGAAAGTATCCCAAAGGAATATATTTGCATGCCTGAAAGTCTTTTGAAATTCTGCTATTATATTTATTAAAAAAATTTTTTTTCTACAAGCCTAAGTCTTTATGTGTCAACATTTTTTTTCTTCTGGAGAATTATTTCATTTACAAAGGCACAATTTACTCTAAAAATATTAGTGTTTTGTAAGTACAATCAAACACAAAAGTAAATTTTTTAAAAATGGAAATTATAACATTTTGTTGCACCGATTTTAAAAGTAATTTTACAAAGTAATATGTGTTATTATTCTGAAGCAAGTCCAAGGTAAATTTTTCATGTGGATAATTTTCAAATTATCCTACTATATAGCACAGGGAACTCTGCTCATTGTTATGTGGCAGCCTGGATGGGAGGGGAGTCTGGGGAAGAATGGATACATGTAATATGGATGGCTGAGTTCTTTCGCTGTCTACCTGAAACTATCACAACATTGTCAACTGGCTTTATTCTAATATAAAATAAAAAAGTTTAAAAACAAAGGCAAACAAAAAAAAAAGGTAAATTTTTGCCTGCTCTTTAGCAGCATTTGAAAGTAGATAGTTCATACATTTGTAATAGATGAAAAATCAAATTGCAAATCTTTTTCTTTAATCTTAAACTATGTACCAAGTTTTTGGTCCTGTGTAAGTTCACCTTAAAATGCATTCTATTAATCAATGAATGTATTTCTGTAATGGTTACACTGAAATAAAATCTTAAAAAAGAAAAAAAAAAAGCACCTCACTGCAATCAAATGGGCCTGGGTTTAGGGGGGTTTATTTGTGTTTCCCAATTAATTCATATAGTCAAGGATAAATATTTACTGCTAGAATAAAACAAAGGTCAGCATCAATTTTATTCCTGCTTTCCATTTTTATAATCAATTAGAAGCCGGAAGCCTTACTAAAATAAATAAGTTAAATAGAAGAAAGTTTGATAACAGAAACGTTTGTTCTTTGAACCCCTTTCCAAGTTATGTACCAAAAAATTCTATCATCAATAATTTTTTTTTAATGGAGATATAAGTGACATATATCACTGTGTCAAAAGTTATTTTTAATCATCTATCAGCTGACAATTCAGGTTCTCCTATTTGGTGGAAAGCAATGAACTGGAAAACCATCTGACTTTTAAAAATATATCATCCAGTCATTGCAGTCAATCACCTTAAAACTTACACCAACATTTCAAATTCCTCTTTGGTGCTCAGAGGTTCCATATCCAATAGTACAAGACGGAGAATGGGTGAGAAGGAACTTTTCCCCCAAAAAAGTGGGAACAAAGTAACTGTGAAGGAATGGGGCCCTTTCTCAGATCCACTTAGGAAGTCAAGGGACTGGGAATTGGCTTCCTTAAAGTGGAGTACTCAGACCCCACTGGAAAAATCTTCGTTAGCCACCACCCTCATAGGGAACACTGGTCTAAGAGATAAGCTGATGAAAAGGGACAGACTTACCTGAGAACACCCATCCAAAGCAAGAGACTGGGCTTCATATTTCTTCACCTTACAGCCACTCCTGGGGAAAAACAAACGGAATACCAGGCTGGTTTGGCATCACACGGACAAGCTCCCAAGCCGCGAGATGGAGCAGATAGCGGTGTGTGCAGAAACCAGCCAAAGCGCACAGCCCCACACGAGTCACACCACCACACGTCAGAGACGAGAACACCTTGGCGCCTCTGATTCCTCTCCCGAGAGACCGGGCAAGCGAAAACTGTAATTCAGTGATCCTCTTGCTTGTTTCTGCGGGATGCTAAACACTGGCTTCCGGGCCTCTATGGTTTTTAACTGCAACAGCGTTCCCAAGAGCAGCCCCAGCACCTGGAGACGGCGGGTCACGTGATCCGCGCTCACCTGGCTTTGACAGTCACCAGAAAAATTACGCTGGACCACATTCTTTAAAAATTCTTTATTGTGCTAAAAGCCACAGTCTGGTAAGACAGCTCTAGACCTGTGTGCTTCACAGAGGGCTGTGGGCAACAGAAAATATGAAGACAAAAATATCTGGGCAATCTGTTACCACAGTAGTTAAGATAGAAAATGAACATCATGGCCGGAACTGGGGACACTCACACCGCCCGCTATGTTTAAACTAGTATGTAATTTGTGATCTGAAGACTAGTCCAGATTCCGTTCTGTTTTAATGAACCTAAAACTTCCAATACCACCACTCTGACCACTCCCCCCATCACCAAATTGCAAGTTCTTCTCGTTTCGTGGGACAAAAACAAAGACCAGCATAGACGGTACCAGAATATGGACCCCCACCTCATCAGTGCCTGATTTTCTTTCCTAATGCCTGAGTGTCACCCTGCTATCAAACTCAAGCTGAGCTGACTCAGGAAAATGTATCCCCTGCGCTCCAAGGCGGCAGCCTTATCCTAGCAAAAAAGTCAACTGTTCCTGACACTAAACAGCCCAGCAGTTCCTCAAACCACCAAGGGGATGACCAGGCGGCCAAGCCAGCACGAAGCATCACAGCGCCACACGGGGCGTGCCAAGCCAGGGACGCAAGCTCTCGCACCTTAGGTGGGAGGGCCTGTCTCCAAGCCTTTGGGTACAGATGGCAAGGCTAAGCTGACTCATGAAGTGGCAAATGAAATGCGAAAAGTCATCAGAAGATTCAACTCAGAAAGGAAAGCCAACATGCTGTGGAGGAGATGGTCCAGGGAGGGTGGGGAAGGAACTGCCAAGGGTCCCGGGGGAGCCAGAAACAGCAGGAGTACTTACAACAGAAAACAGAGAAATTTCACTTGTTCAGTAGTCCTGATGCACCAACAAAATTAGAGACGGGAAAGAGACAGACAGATGGAGAAAAAAATCATGTAACGCCTGGAATATTTATCTCTAGTCTGGCAGACATAAAGGCTGCAAAGTTCTATGAGATGAGACAGAAATTATAAATGTCAGATTCGTCAATATGACCACTAGTGAATGAATGACTCTCACGAGTAAGAGAGTGGTGGAAACACTCAGAAATGCCACACAGTCAAATTTAAGGATGAAAAGTAAACTATCAAATAGTTGTAAATGTTAAAAAAATAACATTACTGCTGAGTATGTTTACTCTTAAATGTCTAGTCATCCAGATTAAAGACAATCAATGCATGAATAAAAATATAATTGAAAATATATCTGCTTATACCTGTCAGTGTCTATCACTAAGAAATTCAAAGTGACTTTACCTAACTTATCTTATTTGCCTGACAAAATCCCAATCACAGGATGATCTGCTTTATTTTTTATTTCATTTTTATTATACAACAGTGACTCTATTCCCCTGTGCTATACATTAGGTCTCTGCTGTTTATTTTATACATAGGAATGTGTATCTGTTAATCCCAAACTTCTCATTTATCCCTGTTCCCCCACCTTTCCTCTGTGGAAGACGGTTTTCTATGTCTGTTGGTCTACACCTGTTTTGTAAATAAATTCATTTGTATCATTTTTTCAGATTTCACATACTAAGTGATGTCATATGATATTTGTCTTCCTCTATCTGCAAAGTCAGTGAGATTTTGACAGACTTGGCCAAGAAGATTTAAATATTATTTGAAACAAAAACAATTTAAAGTTAAAATAAAAAAGATTAGTAAAGAAACTTTAGCATGCATTAAACTGTCTTTATACTGGATGTCTATATTACGGGAGAAGAATCTGAGATGTCAGTCGCATCATCTTTTAAGAAGTCACACAAGGACCCTGTTCTCAGAACTTTGAACTCTCTGCTAGGTGCTGCCTACTTCTACCTGTTTACTTCCACTCTTTTCTACAATAATGGAATTTGCTAAATAAAACCCCAGAGTTACACAACAGGTCGAGCATCTTTCTCCTGTGGAAAGAAGGAGACAAGAGTCTTCGTTGCATATGAGTTTTTTTTTAAATACATAAAGTATTTTAGACCAAGAAATTCATTCATCAAATATAGAACGGGAGGAAAATGTTAGCAAGTGAGGGAAGTATGGCTGGGAGAGGGTACTTCTTGTTACCGAAAACAAGATGTAGGATAAACTTCCCTCCCTTTGAATTTAGTTTTATGCCACATGAATGCACGGGCTACACACCTTCAATAAGCGACTGAAAGAGAGGCTCCCAATGAGCCCTTATCAACCCTGAGAGGTGGTGTCACTGATGTTTAGAGGACCCCATATTAGAAAGCACCCAGGCCAAGATCTGGCCATCGCATCCCCCAGGCCACAGGTAACTAGACACAGGTAACTAACCCGAGCCACAGAAGAGCATCCTGAGGACAGCTGATCAATATTTTTTGGCAACTGTTTAACTGCCTGTCTGGCTCAGCAACCACTTAACAATCAAAGAAGAGAGTTAAGAACGACAGACGACCTTTCATATTCTGAGGCTGTTGAAGAGGCGAGTCAGATTCAGGCAGCTGGTTAAAAGATTCTTGATTCTTTTTGGAAACTCACTTCCTTACTGATAAGAGCCAAAAGTTTGACCAGGAGACGTAAGAATTCACAGTAGCTCTGAGTGGTAGGTTTGTTTTCAATAGGAATCACAGCTTTCTGTTCAAGTGAGAAGACTTCTATACGGCCCTTCCCCCAGGTTACTGACACTACACCGGCAACCTACAGCCCTGGGAGCTTTGTTCCATCCAGAGATCTGCAGACGGTGGCTGGCACTGATCCTTGAGTTCTGTCTATGACACCCCACAGCTCAGACAGGATTTCTGAAACCATCAGATCTCTACCTGCCTAGCTCATGATTTTTTTTTTTTCTTTTTAAAAGCAGGAAAAAACGTATCCAAGGTTAGGGGGTAAAGAACTCAGCTGAATAAGCTGAGGATTCAGAAGGCAGACATCTAAAAAGGAGACCTCTGGCATCTCTGATTCCACACCAGTCAGGCACAACAGTGAAGGCCGCCCCGGGGGGCCTCCCCCCAAACCAAAAGCAGTGGCCAGACTCTCAGAGAGGACACAGAACACAAAACCCACGCCCGGCCCCACTCACGTTATTAAACGCGACTTGGCCTTCTTGGGTGATTCTAAGATTTCATTAACTTGGTTACCGGCGGGAGAACCAAAGTCACCACTGGTGAAAGTCATACTGGGTTTAAAGGGATCTGCGGACTCGGCAAAGTGGTCCGGGTCAAAGCGGTAGGAGCCCTGGGCGGAGAGCGGGGGCGAGAGCTGCCGCGCCAGGGGGCCGCCGCAAGGCCGAAGCGGGGGGCTTGCCCCGGGGCCCGGCTCCGGTGGCGCCCTGGCGCCATGAACCTGCGGCAGGACTCTGCTGCCCGGTTTCCGGCCAGGCTTCCTCGCGAGGGCTCTCCTGGACTCCGCGGTCTCCGCGTCTTCGGCGAAATCGAACTCGCGCTGCAGCAGGGGGCTCCTCGCATCCTCCGGCCGCTCGGCCCCCGAGTCGCGGGCATCTCCGCCTGGCGGTTCCGTCATCTCAGGGGCACATTTCCGGCTCCCGGCCTTCCCATCCTCGGGACGCACACCCTCCAGGGCAGGGGCCGCTTCTGAGAGCTCGCCGCCCAGCGCCTTCTTCCGCAGGGGCACGGGCCGCGGCTTCCGCAGGCGGCTCCGGCCGGCCCCGGGCTCCGGACGCGGGCTGCCCGCCCCGGGGTCGGCTTCCAGGGTGGCGCCCGCGGTCATGGCTTCGCTGTCTTGCGCGCCCGGAGCTGGGCCAAGGGGCGTGGCTGTGCCAGGCGCCCCAGGGCCGTCCCCGCAGTTCCTGGCTTCTATGGAAAACGGCCTCACGACGGAGATCTTGCTCGCGTCATGGTCGGGCTCTTCTCTGAAATCCTTGACTGGACGAGGCCCGCCGGCGGGCGGCGCTGCCCCCTGCCCTGAGGGTCGAGAAGCGGCCGCGGGTGAACAGCCTCCAACCGCTTCAGCCACCAGTTCTTCGTCCTCTTCTTGTGAGTCTGAAACAAAACACAAGAGCCGTCGGTTAACAGAGGACCTTTTCGGCACTAGTTAATCTTCTCTACTAGCCAGAGCCACACAGACAGATGGCAGGCTCTCCCCATTTTGCTTTTACAAGCGTCCCTAAGGTTCTGTATCGATGGTGGTGAGGCCCGAAAGGGGAGACCTGGTGCTACACTCTAAGGGATGCCTGTGAATTACCCAAGTCTTGATAATAATTTACTAGGACTTCCTTGGTGTTTGGTGGCTAAGACTGCACACTTCCACTGCAGGGCACATGGTTCAGTCCCTGGAACTAAAGATAGCCCATGCTACGCACTTTGGCCAAAAAAAAAAAAAAGTTATACAAATAGTAATTATACCAAACAGCTATTTAAGAAAAGGTGAAGAAGATCATGGGCCCTCTGCAAAGCATATTAAAATTATGCTGAAATTCCACAGGTTAAAACAACTGGCTTGGAAGCTCTGGACCCTGACAGCTCACAAACAGGGATCTCATCTGGCATGGACATGGTTCCCAAGCACTGCCTGAGAGGTTCAGGGTCTGGATTTTATGCAGCAAATGGATTTTAATCTCTGGATGTTAAAAATAAGAATTCCTTCTTCCCCAGGATAGAATTTAAATAACTGGACTGTTTTAAAATTAAATGAAACACTCATCATGGTCTGCTCAGAATAACTTCTCTGTACATGTAAAAACCAAAAGAAGCGAATAAAAAAGCTAATTAGAAAAAGCAGAGATAGCAAAGTGGTTTCAGGAACAAACAGTCCTTATTTTACTAAGACACAAATCATAAAACAAAAAAGTTTTACGTCTTTAGAAGCTTTGTCTCTCAGCTGGCCGGGAATTCTCTCAAATCATTTGTGAAAATGAAAGATCCTTTTTAATTGGGGTCAGTCCATCCTAAAGGAGATCAGTCCTGGGTGTTCATTGGAAGGACTGATGCTGAAGCTGAAATTTCAATACTTTGGCCACCTCATGCGAAGAGTTGACTCATTGGAAAAGACTCTGATGCTGGGAGGGATTGGGGGCAGGAGGAGGAGGAGACAACAGAGGATGAGATGGCTGGATGGCATCACCAACTAGATGGACATGAGTTTGGGTAAACTCCGGGAGTTGGTGATGGACAGGGAGGCCTGGCGTGCTGTGAAGAGTCGGACACGACTGAGCAACTGAATTGAACTGGAGGAGAAACACTGCTACCAAGAAGCTGTGTAAGTGAGGGTACTTTAAAAGCACAAGTTAAGACAGTGCTTCCCTGACTTAGGTATCTGAAGTGGCAACAGAGTAGCAGCAAACACTGAGCCGACTGGTCATCATCACAGTATCTCATGATTTAGCAAAAGCTCAGAAATGACCATCCAGTCATGCTTCCTAGTTGCAACCCAGGATCAAAGAGCTGAGTTTCACTGGGAGAGGTTTTGAAAGCACTCACGCATCTTTTTACATGATTCCTTTACGGTTGGAACTGGGCAGTGCATTTACAAACTTTTCTGCACAGATACTTCAGATATTCTACTAATGTTCAATATGTCTTGTTCTTTTTTTTTTTTTGGTCTTGTTCTTAAAGATATATTTAACTGTTATTAATGCTGGTCAAGGCTATGGTTTTTCCAGTAGTCGTGTATGAATGTGAGAGTTGGACTGTGAAGAAAGCTGAGCGCCGAAGAATTGATGCTTTTGAACTGTGGTGTTGGAGAAGACTCTTGAGAGTCCACTGGACTGCAAGGAGATCCAACCAGTCCATTCTGAAGGAGATCAGCCCTGGGATTTCTTTGCAAGGAATGATGCTAAAGCTGAAACTCCAGTACTTTGGCCACCTCATGGGAAGAGTTGACTCATTGGAAAAGACTGATGCTGGGAGGGATTGGGGGCAGGAGGAGAAGGGGATGACAAGGATGAGATGGTTGTATGGCATCTCCGACTCAACAGACATGAGTTTGAGCATGCTCCTGGAGTTGGTGATGGACAGGGAGGCCTGGCGTGCTGCAGTTCATGGGGTCGCAAAGAGTTGGACATGACTGAGCGACTGAACTGAACTGAAGTGAATGCTGGAATTAAAAAAAAAATTTACTTTTATTGGCTGAATCAGGTCTTAGTTAGCTGCAGCATGTGGGATCTAGTTCCTTGACCAGGGATTGAACCTGGGACCCCTGCATTGGGAGTGCAGAGTCTTCATCACTGGACCACCAGGAAAGTCTCCAATGCTGGAATTTTTAATAAAACTCTCAATGTGTGGTATCTAGGATTGAACATACTTCAAAAGGATTTTCTTTTAAAGCCAGTGTGGCAAAATCTTGGTAACTGTTGAATCCAGGGCTGGGTAAATTGGAGTTTTCATTGTACTATTTCCTCTGTTGTATATGCTTGAAATCTTGCAAAATAAAAAATTTCAAAACTCAACTGCCTTACACACATAATTTTAACAAAAACATTTTAAAGTGTACTGACAATTCAACTTGCGTGCATATAGACATATTGCTGTAAATAGTGTGGTGATGGCTATTCTCTTTCTACATATTTGACCTGTGATGAGGGTGTTATTGATTGTTTCTCTGTGCTGATGGGAGGTAGGTAGACAAGTAACAATGAAAACATGCCATCAAAAACCCAGGGCTGCAAAAATCTACATGTGACAGTCTTGGTTAGAAGCCAGGCTGGGTTTGGGGACGCCTGCTCATACCCTAGCATCAGTCGGTTGAAAAAAATAAAATCTTTATTATCGCAAAGTACAGAAAGTGACTACTTATTTCACATGAGCCACAGAGAGTATTTAAGCAGATTTACTTATAAATCAGATTTATGTTCTCAACATCGCTAACTGAAATGCAGGGAAGGGTTGGAAGGAGGTCAAAAAAGGAACAAACAGAACCGCTAGTGTGTTATTCTGGGGCTTTGATTAGGGCGGTGCTAATGGAAGGGAAGAAGACGTGCACAGCCACTGAGAAAATGAGGGGAGACGGAGAAGGCTTGTGAGGTGCTGGAGGCAGAGCTGGAGGAGAAGGAGGCATCAGAGGTGGCATGTACCTTTTCCACTCATGAGACGGGATGGTGCTACTCCTCAGTGAGACTCAAGGGTACCAGCCAAGGAGCTTGGGGCTGTTGGAATGGGGCTCAAGGTCAGCCCCTGGACACTGAGAGCTGTCTGGGACCCTGAAGCAGAGAAGCTGAGTAGGAAGTGAGTAAGTGAGCACAGAGAGACCTAAGCTGCGATGAGTACAGGACATAACTGAAGTGATGATGTTCATGTCATTGCCTTCAAAGTCACACTGGATGCTACACAACTGAAAGGCACCTCCCTTCTACACACTGTCATCTTTGAGCCCTAGCATATTTTATTCTAAATTTTTAGATATAAGCTGATTATCTTTTTCTCTCAAAAGAAGGTAAACCTAAAAAAGATTAAATAAAAACTTGAAGTGTATCTTTTGTAAATTAAAAGTAATGCTCTTAATAATGACATCTTTATCTTTATTAATAACAATACAATGTCAGCTACATAGAAACATGTCCACATATCTTTAAGATGCTTGCTGAAACATCTGTGACATGCTATCTGGAATTTGTTTTAAAAATAACTGAAGGAATAAAATAGAAGAAAAAGAAGATGAGGAGATGATAGGACCAAGTCTGAGAAAATCTGGACAATGATTTAACCCAGGAGGTAGGAACACAGAGGCTCCGCTTTTCCATAGGACATTGGGAGCTGAGGACAATCAAAGAAAAACTGTTTTGTTCCACAACTTCTCTCCCAATCTCTCCTTGCCATTGAGACATTCTAAACGTTTACGGCTGGTCTCGCTCATGGGAGCCGTGTCCTCTGTGTTCTTCCCCCACAGACTGGAGATCAGTTGAGGGGAAAGGTGAGGCTGAGACAGGAGAGAACAGTATCTCCAGCCCAGCAGCCCTGTCCCTTCTGCCAACATTTGGTCTTCATTTCCTAATTCCTTCACCATCAATCCCGCACCTCCCAAAGATGGAGGAAAGACCTCTGGAGTCACCTTCTGAGTCTCTTCTAGCTTTCTACTTCCGCCCTAGTTTCCCCTATTAGCAAAGGCGGGGCCTTCCCACTTCCTACCCACCTCTACTTGCCTCCACTCCTCCAGACGCCACCCTTCCCCATGTCCACCGGCCATGAGGGATGCGGGATGAGAATGGATAAGCCTTCGCAACCTGGGGACACCTGGAGGGCCACTGCATCCTAGAGCATGCCACCCGGCAAGGCGGAGGGGAAGGCAGACAAGACCTCTCATCTGAATTCAGCCCCCCAGTCTGAGCAGAAGACCCCCACCCCAGCATTTCTTGTCCAACTCTAGGCAGGTACCAAGTGGACAAACCTGCCCATCCTAAGCGCACTCCTTGCAGGCCCCAGCCTGGTCCAGCATGTCAGTCACCAGGACAGAGCACCGCGGGGCAGGAGGCGGGGGCAGGGGAGGCAGGGGTGGGGGGGAGGAGGGGGAGGGCAGCTCAGTGATTTAAGCCAGGGTCGGGGGTTTGTGAAAATGTAAAAGCAAAACCCAGGCTTCTCACTTAACTTGAAGTGATACGTCTGAGTGACATTTTATTTGCATTTACACTCTTTGTCAGCAAGCGTCCCGGTGCCAGTTGACACCCCCTACCTGGGGCTGCCCTAAAACAGGACCTAAAGGGCAAGCACCGCACCACTACTAGCAACTGAAGAAGTAAAACAGCCAAAGTGTCCTCAGGCTCCGGGCAGGCCTCCCACTGGTCAGCATGAGTTCTAACCTCGGTCTTCAGTCCTGGCTTTCATCTCAGAGCCGGTTACGTAACTAACCTCTATTCATCCTTCTGTTTCTGTGCAAATCCTGCTCTCCTTCAGAACCTTCTTCCCAGGGGCGCTGATAAGCTCTCTCTCCCTGGAATGAGTCTCATGCGTTTGGATGACTCTGACAAGCACAGCACTGCCTGGCGGCATGGTGAACAGACAGAGATGAGATCAGTGGATGATTTCGAAGCAAACACTGAGGAAATCCAAAAATAGACCGACATTTCCACTTCTGCCACGTCTGTTGCTGTTAATCAAACTCTTCCTTTCAACAAGCAACCTCCCTTAGATCTAAAATGTGTGATGCACCCATGGGTGCTCTAACACAGATGCCTTTTATGCTTATTCAGGATGTAGGCTAGTCTCTTGTAAAAAGGGATCTTCCCTTCCCCCAACCCCGCCCCGCCTTTATAATACTTTTAAAAGAAAAGGCACAGAATGCCAAAAATCAAAAGGCTGAGGTAACAGCTTGCCTTTCTGCTGTGCACTCTGGTACGATGAAAATATGGGCTTCCCTTGTGGCTCAGTGGTAAAGATCTCCCTGCAATGCAGCAGACACAAGTTCGATCCCTGGGTTGGGAAGATCCCCTAGAAGAGGGAATGGCAGCCCATCCAGTACTTTTGCCTGGAAAACCCCAGCCTTGCAGGCTGCAATCCACAGGACTGCAAAGAGTCGGCCACGACTGAAGCGAGTAAGCAGCAGCTGCACCGTGTTGAAAATACACTGGGTTCAAGTACAAGTGTATGAAAAACCTTGAAAACCTCAGAAGAGGGGAAAATGCCATGCACAGAAAATATTTAGCATGTACTGAGAACCTGCTCAGCTGGCTACTTCCACAGGGATAACCTCATTTAATAGGAGGTGAACCGCAACCACTCAGAAAACATTTTATATTAACATTGCAGATTTGGCATTTTCCTCAAATATGCTTGACTCTTCCACCTCAGATTTTAACTTTTGGGTGAAATGCTGTCAGCAAGCTCCTTTTGGATCTGCCCATTACTACTTCTGCTTCAGCTACAAGAGGTCTCTTTTATGGCCTTTTCTTTTTTGTGTGTGAACCATTTTTAAAATATTGACTTTGTTATAGGATTGCTTCTGTTTTAGTATTTTTGGTCCTGAGGCATGTCAGATCTTAGTTCCCTGACCAGGAATGGAATCTGCACCCCCAGCATTGAAAGGTGACATCTTAATCACTGGACTGCCAGGGAAGACCTCTCTTTTACGGGTTTTTAAGTACTGGACATGTGGGACTCCCCTGTGGTCTACTGGTTAAGACTCTATGCTTCCACTGCAGGGGGCCCAGGTTCCATTCCTGGTTAGGAAACTAAGATTCAACATGCTTTGCAGCGGGGCCAAAACTCAAAGCAAACAAATACTGAACAAGGAAACATAAATTCACCAAAATTTGAACAGGCCTCCTGTGTCAACACAGATTCCGACCTCCTAACCTCAAAATTTAACCAGCATCTCACATCCAAGTCTAGGATCCAAGGTCTGACTCTGAGGCTAAAACAAAATCTCTGAACCAATACATGAAAATGAATGTCTGTACAATAATTCAGGAAGAAAGAGTCTCAGATAAATGTTCAGAGGGTCCATGAAGCCCCAGAAACTCAGTGAAAAATTACATCAGAGCCTTCTCCAAGGAAGAAAATCCACAGCCTTCTCCAAAGCCTAGCCTCAGAAGCCACGGAGCAGAAGCTTGTATTTCAGCAGCATGTTTAGGGCACCTCGAAGGGCTCCTCTCTTTACTTGAGAGTTACAACTTCAACTGCCTCCCCACCCCGCATCCACTCTGCAATCACCACATCGAGGTTTAAAGGACCCTTAGCTACTGGGGAAAATATCCTAACATCAAAAAACAAAGCTTACCACCTCCCAGAACATTCCAAGGGAATGCTGCGAGTGCTGTTTTAAACAGTTTTAAGTGTGGAATGAACCTCTGAGAGGGAACACTCACCAAAACACACATTTCAATAGTCTGTTTAAACAGGACTGAGTCACTGGCTCTGCATATGCTGACATTAAGATGGGGATGACGAGAGGCGGTGGGGGGGTGGGCAGGGGGCTGTCTCTTATACACATCTAGATGTGTATAAGAGACAGGAGTAAAACTCAGCCGCAAANTCACTGGCTCTGCATATGCTGACATTAAGATGGGGATGACGAGAGGCGGTGGGGGGGTGGGCAGGGGGAGTGTGGCCAGGCCCAAAGGGGCACCAAACGTATGGTGAAAGCTGGTGGGGGTGGTCCTGGCAGGGCACTGGTGTGGAAGGAACAGACCACCCCATGGGAAGCCAGGCCTCCGAGGAACAGACCTGGGTGAATACTTTCCTTCTCTGGAGGGTGGTTTGGAATTGGAGGGCAGAGTAAGGGCAGGAGGCAGCCAAAACCTGGCCTAAGTCCGCAGAGATTTCTCCACGTTCTGCTTAAAGGAGCCCCTCACCTCCACTAACTGCCAGTACCCAAGAAGCCTGCCCTCGAGGGGCCGCCACACTGCCAGCCTGCAGGGACCCAGGGCCTGGACTGGCCCCGCAGCAGCCCAGTGTCTGAACATCAGGAGATAGACTGCCTCCAGCAGGACTGGTACCCAGCAAGGCAACACGGTGGAGAAGAGGAGGAGGGAGTCAGGCATGGATTACTGGGTTTGCTCGGCGACGGGGGAGTTTACAAAGAAGACTCATGTAATCACAAGGGAAGTCAAGGGGAACACACAGAGATGGTGTGGGAATGGAGGAAACAGGTTAATATACTAACACGGACCAAAAAGACGCTAATTCTATCAAATGGAATGTGTGACTTAGTTTGGATCCAATGTTAAAGACATTCTAAGGAGAACTGGGGAAGCCTGACTGAACACGGCCTGGGCTGCTGCTGCTGCTACATCACTTCAGTCGTGTCCGACTCTGTGCGACCCTAGAGACGGCAGCCCGGGTTAGAGGATATTAATTAGGTTAACTTTACTGATATGATAACAGCCTTATGGTTAACAGGGAAAACGTCGTTATGTTTAGAGATACACACTTAAATATTTAGAGAAAATGTCTCATCTTATAAATCCTTCAAAAAAAAAGAGCAAGCATGGTAAAATGTTGACTGTTGTAATGGGGTGATAAGTACATGCAGATTCATTATACTCTTGTATTATTACATGCCTACACTTTTCATAAGATTAAAAAATATCTAGAAAAAACTCTGGAAGGATGTGTATTTTTAAATAGTTCATCCCTTAAATTGGGACAATGACTTATTTTTATTATTTTTTCTCTCTTATTTATCTGTTATTTTCTACTTTGTATCTACAATTAATAGGACTTAAGATAATTTTCCACAGCCACATACCATAATACATATTTCCAGAGAGGTCAAGACAAGTTCCCTCTCTTTCCAAGCACCCTCTGCCTCCCACCCCCAGCACAACGCTGAGGAACAGAAGCCTGGATCCCTGTGATCCCACTCCCGCCAGTGCCTGGATGCGCTTGACGGGTTTCAGAAAACGACCTCCAGACACAGCCTGTCACAGAAGGACGAGAAGCAACTTAAAACACAGTGTTGGTGCACGATGCAACCAGACAAAACATTTATCCAAGAGCTGAAGCGGGAAGGATAATCACAGTCTGGCTATATCAGCAAGTGTAAAATTGGCAAGCAAATGGCAGGCGGTTTCAGGCAGAAATGGAACAGCACAGGCTGCGGGACGGAGCCCGAGGTGAGCCAGCTGTGAAGGATGCGGGAGCGCCTGATGGACAGACAGATGGAAGGCAAGCCCAGGGAAACAGACGCGTCCAGTGCAGTTGTCTGCAAAGGCTCTCAGAGCGGGAGAGGCGCCTGCCCTCACTTCCTCCCTCCTGTTCCTCCTTCATACTCAGCAGCGCCTGGCATTTCTCCCCACCCCTCCCCCACCCTCCATCCTAAAATACACACTCATTTGTTCAACTAATGACAGCAACAGTGAAGTCACACTACATGGCAGGTAATTTTGCTTTTTTTTTTTTTAACATTTATTTATTTACTTATTATTTATTTGGCTGTGCTGGGTCTCGGTTGAGGCATGTGACCTCTCAGATGTGGATCTAGTTCCCTGACCAGGGATTGAACCCAGGGCCCCCTGAATTGGGAACAGAGTCTTAACCACTGGACCACCAGGGAAGTCCCATGGCGGGCAATTTTTGAGGGTCTCCAAATTCCTTTGTCGTTCTAATCACTGCTGTGATGAACATTCTTCTATACGTATCTTCATACTAGAAGATGTAGTATAATAAGAATGGCCTTTGTCCAAGGTTCCTGGCACAGAGCTCCTAAAACCCTCGGAACTTTCCTGGATGACTGGAGTGTCATGTGACTGATAACAAGCCCCTTTTGATCACACCTGAGTTTAATGAGGTGTCTCAGGATGGAGGCCCCAGAGAGTGTCCAGATAGGGCTGGTCACCGGAAAGACCAAACTTGTGATGAGAAGGTGGGAACTTTCGGGAGCTGGCGACTGGTCAGGTTATAAGAAGCCTTCAACAGTGAGAGTCACAGGGCCCCCAGGCCGGTGAACCCACAAAGGTGCTGGCGAGGTGCCTGCCCCCCACCTGGCCCCTGCATCTCTGCCACTCGCCTGTTTCTAGTCGCACCCTTTACAGTAAACCAGTAAGCGTATCTTCCTGAATTTTGTTTGAGTCCCTGTAGTGAATTTATAGGAGCTGAGAGGGGCTTGTGGGAGCCTCCTCAGAGCTGCAGCCAAGCAGAAGGGAAATGTGGGCAGCCTGGGGACCTGGGATGCACCTGACAGCTCAGGCGAGGGCGGCCTCGATGCTAACTCGGCATTAGTGCCAGACCAGGCCTGGACTGAAGGACACCCAGTCAGTGGGTCCATGATTCACAATTACCCAAGGCTGAGGAACTTCACAAGGGAAACCAGGCAGACGCTGTAAAACGTCCAGCAGTGATAACCATGCCGATCCCCCAGGAAAAAGAACAGAGGAAAAGTCTCCCCACGGTACTGTTTACCTTCATCGCTACTAGCTGTCTGATTCCAGGCCAATGATTAAAGCAAAACAGCATATTGTGGTGCAACATCAAAAACTGTGTTTGCAGTAGTTAATGACATGGAAAGATGCTGGCTATATCTTATTAGAGAAACCAGTTTCTAGACAACACTGGGACCGGAACCTTGGCTTCACTTTCCGAATGACTTATCCACAGACTGTTTATTGTGTAACGATTTTCAGGCAATAAACCTTAGATAAGCACTAAATTATCCCCCAGTGTTTCAGACGTATAAACAAATGACTAATATTAAGCCAATCCTCCCATTTCGAGGCCCAGAATCCTTCTTAAGCACAAAAATCTCTTCTTTCTCAAATCTAATCCCCTTCTACCCTTTCTCCTCTGTCTTCATCTCAACACAGGACTCTTGTTCCAAGCCTAGCCAGCCCCACCCCGCCTTCTCTTCCCAAGACAGAAGGGTGGGATTTATTATTATTAAGGGCTGTTTTTGAAGGATCTCCCTCCTGACAAAATTCTTCATAGTTAACACTACTATTGTAACTGTGCTGCGAGTTCCAGCACTTTATTTCACACTCACAACACCCCTACGAGTTGTTCCTTAACTCCATCTTACAGGCGACGAGACCACAGCTCAGAAAGGTTAGAACCAAGAGCGAGGGAGCAGGAGAGAGGAGAGGCGTGGAGCTGGGTCGAGGATACAGGCGGGTCACGGCTCAACCATGCTACGTAGCCTCTGAATTAATTCTAGAGCTGTCTTCAATCACTCAATTTCTCTTCACTCCTGGGATGACTTAGAAAACCCTAATGGGGCCACAAGCCCAAGAAGAGAGGTTTTGAGGCAGAGGTCCAATGCTACAATAGGACACAGTCAAGTATATCGCTCTATGGGGTTACATCTATGAAGGGGATGGGCACCTGAGTCAGGATGGAAGCAGGGGGCTGTCCGGGTCTAGGAACAAACCATCCATGTCACGCTTCTGAGTGCTCACAAGGCAGGGATGGAACCACGTGACCAAGCTGGGGTAGGCATTCAAACAGGTGGGACAGGGGGCTTCCTTGGTAATCCAGTGGTTAGGACTGCCCTGGGCCTGGATTCAATCCCCGGTTGGAGAACTAAGATGTATGGAACAGCCACAACGAAAACAAAAAGGTGGGACTATTCCTCCCTCACTGCAGGGCAGGTGACCCCATAGTTTCATACAACCCTCCGGGTTGCAATGTGTCTCATAATTGGCAAAGCTCAACCTGACAGCTGCGAGAACAGGACCCCTGGTTACCAAGGCCCTGGGGCCTGGATTTCTCAACTCTAGCCCGCAGGGTGGGTCTCTGCGATTCGGGACCAAAGAGAGGATATACGCAGAAATAACACAAACTTGGAGGGTCTGGTGATGACAGAGAAGTTTGACAATTGTATTACTGACTGTGAGCCAAGCTGACTTGAGTCACAGCACTAAGAAATCCTACATAAAGATCCAAACCAGATGTTCATTGTCAGCACTCCCTAATTAGCTTAAATCCTTAGCTGCATCAGGACCTGAAGCCTTAAAATCAAATCATAAAATAATATCTAAGATTCTAAGATAATCATCTACCCAACCAACCATAGGCCCTGTAAACCTGCAGCACGCGCTGCACTGGGCATGAAGCGATCACAGAATAAGCACATGGGGCTAATAATCCCGTCAGAGAGATGAGAGCCACACTCCAAGCCCCTTTGGAGAACAGTCAGGAGTTGAGCTTAAGGAAGTTCCTACCACTTTCTCACATGACGGTCACCTCCCCTGTCCCTACAGAAAAGATATCACCACGGCTCCATCTCTGGACTTGCCTTCCCTTTCTAAGTGGGTTATTTCCCCTATGAATCTGCCTCCTTATTTAGCCAAGAGAACATTCCAGACTACAGTAATTCTTCATTTTTGAAAACCAACTATGTTTTATTTTATTTTTGGCTGTGCGGTTTATAGAATTCTTAGTTTAATCCCAAGTATATAGGATTCTTAGTTTAATCCCAACTGGGGACTGAACCCAACCCCTCCACAGTGAAAGCACAGTCTTTACTACTGGACCTCCAGGAAGTCACTAGGTTGTATTATAAAAGGACTTTTATTGCTGACAGAGCACTAAGCTGGGAGAAGGTGAGGTGAATGAATGCAGTGCCTCTAAGGTACAGGTTACAGGGGAGAGGAGGACATCTGGGGCTGAACCAAGCTGAACACTTGTCCTCAGCGAGAACAAGAAACAGCAGTTCTGGGGGATGGGCAGAAGCTGAGTTCCTAATGCGGCACTGATGCCCTCCAACCCTGAAAGTGTACAAGCTATGTTCTGCCACCCCTCAAGAAGCAGGGAGGCAGGCCCCCAAACCACTGTAATTCCCCTCCAGCCTAATCCTGGCTTATATTCCTTTGGTAACAAGGTCGACAATCTCACCCATGAAATGCAAGTCACAAAGGGGGAATGTAGCAGGAAGGTTAAGTTGCATAAACCGCGGACGGTAGTGCCCTGGAACTAAAAACTGACACAAATACACTACTTCATAGTCATATGGTCTTCAAGGCACTTCCATACATACTGCTTAATCCGATCCTCAAATCAACCCTGTGAAACAGGCATGGCAGGGCTCATTAATTCTGCTTGAAAATAAGAAAATGACACTATGAATAATTGTATGTTAACAAATTTAATAAGTTAGATATAAGAGACAAAAACCTAAAAAGACACAAATGACTGAAACTGACTCAAGAGGAAATAGAAAAATCTGAATAGATTTCAGACAAATAAAAGAGACTGAATTAGTAAATTAGTAAATTAAAAACTCCCCATCACACACACAAAAAGATCTGAACCAGATTGGTAAATTTTATCAATCATTTAAAGAATAATTAACATCAATTGTTCAAAAACATCCAAAGACTATAGGAAGAGGAAACACTTCCTAAATCATTCCATCGGGCCAATATCACCCTGATGCTAAAACCAAAGATATCACTGAAAACACAAAACTAAAAAAACTACAGACTATTATTCCTTATTGAAAATCAACACAAAAATCCTCAAAATACCAGCAAACCAAGTCCACCAACACATGAAAAGGCATGATTTACTCCAGGAATGCAAGGGTGGTTTAACACCTGAAAATCATTTAGTGTAACATATCATAGCAATAGAATGGAAGACAAAACCCATATAATCATCTCAATATACATGGGAAAAGAATCTAACAAAATCCAGTATCCTTTCATAATTTTTTTCAACAAATCAGGAATAAAAGGGAACTTCCTCTGACTTCCCTGCTGACCCAGTGACTGAGACTGTGCTTCCGCTGCAGGGGGCATGGCTTCGAGCCCTGGCTGGTGAAATTTCACATACTGCACAGTGTGGCCAAAAAAAAAAAAAGGACTTCTTCAACTTGATAAAGAACATCTATGAAAATTCCACAGCTAATATCATATTTAATAGTAAAAGATAATATATTTAATAGTAAAAGCTGAATGCTTTCACCCTAAGATCAAGAACGAGACAAGAGTAAGAATGTCAGCTCTCACCACTTCTATTCAAAATTGTACTTGAAGTTCTAGCCAGGTCGATTAGGCAAGAGAAAGAAAAAAAATGAATCCAGATTGGAAAGCAAAAGTATCTGTATTTGCAGATGACACAACTTTTTATACAGAAAATTCTGAGGAATCCACCAAAAATTATTATAATAAATGAATTCATCAGGGTTTCAGGAAGGATCAATATGCAAATATCAACTGTATCCCTATACACCTGCAATGAAAAACCCAAAAACATAATTATGAAAACAATTCCATTTACAGCAGTATCAAAAAGAATAAAATACTGAAATAAATTTAACAAAGGAAGTGCAAGATGTGTTCTATACAAATTACAAAATACTAATTGAAGAAATCAGAAAAGATCTAAATAAATGGAAAGGCATTCCATGTACATTTAATATCTTAGGGTGACAATCTGCCCCAAGCTTGACTATAGTTTGAACACAATCTCTATCAAAATTCCAGCTGATTTCTTTGCAAAATTAACAAGCTGATCCTAAAATTCATGTGGAAATGTAACAGACCTGGAATAGTTATAACAACCTTGAAAAAAATATAACAAAGTTGGAACACTGATACTGATTTCAAAACTTACTATAAATCTACCATAATCAAGACAGTGTGTTTATATACAGATCAATAAAACAGAATCAAAAGTTCAACTCTTGCATCTCTTGTCAACTTATTTTTGTCAAGGGTGCAAAATTAAATAAAAAAGGGGGGAAAAAAGTCTTTGCCACATAGTGCTAGAGCACTGGATGTCCACATGCAAAATAATGAAGCTGTAACACTTCTTCACAATGTGAATAAAAACTAGCTCAAGACTGATCAAAGACCTAAATGTAAGTGTTCAAACTATTAAGTTTTAGGAGGAAACACTGTAGTAAATCTCTATGACTGTGGTAAGGCAAAGACTTTTTAAATATGACAACAAAAGCAGGGGAAAAAAATGACAAAAACAAAGTACATAAACTGAACTCCATCAACAGTAAAATCTTTTACACTTCAAATGCCATCACCGAAAGAGTGAAAAGACAACCCACAGAATGGGACAAAATATTTACAATCAGATACCTTATAGGGGACTTGTATTGAGTCTACATAAAGTACTCTTTACAACTCTCTTAAGATAAGTAACCTAACTGAAAAATAGGCAAGGAATCTGGATAAACGTTTTGCTAAAGAAGATACACAAACAGCCAAAAAGTGTGTGGAAAGCTGCCGAACATCATTAGTTATTCAGTTCAGTTCAGTGGCTTAGTCGTGTCCAACTCTTTGCGACCCCATGAATCGCAGCACGCCAGGCCTCCCTGTTCATCACCATCTCCCAGAGTTCACTCAGACTCACGTCCATTGAGTCCGTGATGCCATCCAGCCATCTCATCCTCGGTCGTCCCCTTCTCCTCCTGCCCCCAATCCCTCCCAGCATCAGAGTCTTTTCCAATGAGTCAGTTCTTCTCGTGAGGTGGCCAAAGTACTGGAGTTTCAGCTTTAGCATCATTCCTTCCAAAGAAATCCCAGAGCTGATCTCCTTCAGAATGGACTGGTTGGATCTCCTTGCAGTCCGAGGGACTCTCAAGAGTCTTCTCCAACACCACAGTTCAAAAGCATCAATTCTTCGGCACTCAGCCTTCTTCACAGTCCAACTCTCACATCCATACATGACCACAGGAAAAACCATAGCCTTGACTAGACGGATCTTAGTTGGCAAAGTAATGTCTCTGCTTTTGAATATACTATTTAAGTTGGTCATAACTTTCCTTCCAAGCAGTAAGCATCTTTTAATTTCATGGCTGCAGTCACCATCTGCAGTGATTTTGGAGCCCCCAAAAAATAAAGTCTGACACTGTTTCCACTGTTTCCCCATCTATTTCCCAGGAAGTGATGAGACCAGATGCCATGATCTTCATTTTCTGAATGTTGAGCTTTAAGCCAACTTTTTCGCTCTCCTCTTTCACTTTCATCAAGAGGCTTTTTAGCTCCTCTTCACTTTCTGCCATAAGGGTGGTGTCATCTGCATATCTGAGGTTATTGATACTTCTCCTGGCAATCTTGATTCCAGCTTGTGTTTCTTCCAGTCCAGTGTTTCTCATTGATGTACTCTGCATAGAAGTTAAATAAGCAGGGTGACAATATACAGCCTCGACGTACTCCTTTTCCTATTTGGAACCAGTCTGTTGTTCCATGTCCAGTTGTAACTGTTGCTTCCTGATCTGCATACAGATTTCTCAAGAGGCAGGTCAAGTGGTCTGGTATTCTCATCTCTTTTAGAATTTTCCATTAGGGAAACACAAATCAAAACCACCATGAGACATCACTTCATGTTTATGAAGGTGGATATAGTCAAAACAGATAACTAGTGCTGACTAGGATGTGGAGAAACTGAAAACCCCCATATACTCTTGGTGGGGATGTAAAAGGGTGCCGATACTTTGGAAAACAGTTTGACAGCACCTCAAAATTAGAAATATTTACCTTATGACCTAGCAACTGCACCACTAGGCATACAGCAAGAGAAATGAAAAGCGTACCCCCACATAAAAACTTGAACATGAATGTTCACAGCAGGATTATTCAGAACAGCCAAAAAGTGAAAACAAGTCAAATGTCCATCAACTGAAGCATGGGTAAATAAAATATGGTTTATTGAGAGAATGAAGTATTAATCAAGAATTTAAAAAAAGAATGAACTACCAATATATACATGGATGAACTACAACATGGATGAACTTTGAAAAACATTACGATAAGTGAACAGAAGCAGTCAGAAAAGACTACTATATACTGTATAATTTCAATTACATGAAATGTTTGGAATAAATAAATATACTGAGACATAATACAGTAGATTATCAGGTGCCTAGGACTGGGGGCAGCAGAAAAATGGGGGCATGACTGCTAATGGGTACAGTATTTCTTTGGGGTAGGTGATAAAACATTCTTAAAATTAGGTTGATGTGATAGTTGTTCAACTCTGTTCATATATTATAAACCCTTTAAATGGTGAACTGCATCCAAGTGAATTATATCTCAATAAAACTGCTTATAAAAGAGACAGAACAAAGAGACTCAGAGGGTAACAGGGTAGAAAGCATGTCTTGCAATTCCTACAACATGTTCTATTACACCACAGACTTACACTTCAGAAAATGCTTCAGTCTGTTATGCACGTCCCATACTTGAGAGAGCTGGTAGGGCTCAGCATTACATCAATTTGGGATTTCAAAGTTTTCTTAAGGAAGCCTACCATGTGTTAGATAAATTCTATTTACAGAAAGAGGTGAAAAAAATGACATCACTCTTTTTTCCTGTAACAGATGTAACCAAGTATAGGAAGCATCTTAGAGACGTGACAATTGGCACACTCAAAAGGCTTTTGGTTTTGTTTTGGGGGTGGGGGTTGGGTTTTTTTTTTTTTTTAAGTCTTTCATTTATTTCTTGCTAACATTTGCCTTCTCAGACCTCCCTCACACATTCCCTTGCTAAACTACCTACTGGCTGCTAAAACGTCTAGGGAAGCCAAGGAGGCCAAGGGGCCTGGGGAACAGAAGGCAACCAGCTCCCTCCAGACTGAGGTCAGCAGGGATCTTACCACAGATTCCCTGTGTCCCCAAAGCAGAAACTGAATGCCCAAGACAGAGCTGAGCACAGGGTCACTGCTGAGCAGACGTCTGATACATACAGGACCCCCTGCTGCCTGATACCCTTTCATATAGAAAAATGTATACAGAGTGAGCGGGGCTACAGCCGCTCAGCACTCCCACCCACAGGAGGAACACCTGTTCTTCACTTGACCCTTTCCCTGTGAAGACCCTCCTCGTTTCAGGGTCTTCCCTCCCACTCCTGCTCTCCCAAGTTTGAACCAAGGCGGGGCTTCAGAAGGGAGACAAGGGGTCTGATCTGAGAAGGCTGTTAATAAGGGACACAGTCACATTTAGGCAAGTGTCCAAAATGTGACCTTTTTCTCACTTTAATGTCTCTGAGATCCCAGTCCCTCGAATTCCNCTGTTGTTCCATGTCCAGTTGTAACTGTTGCTTCCTGATCTGCATACAGATTTCTCAAGAGGCAGGTCAAGTGGTCTGGTATTCTCATCTCTTTTAGAATTTTCCATTAGGGAAACACAAATCAAAACCACCATGAGACATCACTTCATGTTTATGAAGGTGGATATAGTCAAAACAGATAACTAGTGCTGACTAGGATGTGGAGAAACTGAAAACCCCCATATACTCTTGGTGGGGATGTAAAAGGGTGCCGATACTTTGGAAAACAGTTTGACAGCACCTCAAAATTAGAAATATTTACCTTATGACCTAGCAACTGCACCACTAGGCATACAGCAAGAGAAATGAAAAGCGTACCCCCACATAAAAACTTGAACATGAATGTTCACAGCAGGATTATTCAGAACAGCCAAAAAGTGAAAACAAGTCAAATGTCCATCAACTGAAGCATGGGTAAATAAAATATGGTTTATTGAGAGAATGAAGTATTAATCAAGAATTTAAAAAAAGAATGAACTACCAATATATACATGGATGAACTACAACATGGATGAACTTTGAAAAACATTACGATAAGTGAACAGAAGCAGTCAGAAAAGACTACTATATACTGTATAATTTCAATTACATGAAATGTTTGGAATAAATAAATATACTGAGACATAATACAGTAGATTATCAGGTGCCTAGGACTGGGGGCAGCAGAAAAATGGGGGCATGACTGCTAATGGGTACAGTATTTCTTTGGGGTAGGTGATAAAACATTCTTAAAATTAGGTTGATGTGATAGTTGTTCAACTCTGTTCATATATTATAAACCCTTTAAATGGTGAACTGCATCCAAGTGAATTATATCTCAATAAAACTGCTTATAAAAGAGACAGAACAAAGAGACTCAGAGGGTAACAGGGTAGAAAGCATGTCTTGCAATTCCTACAACATGTTCTATTACACCACAGACTTACACTTCAGAAAATGCTTCAGTCTGTTATGCACGTCCCATACTTGAGAGAGCTGGTAGGGCTCAGCATTACATCAATTTGGGATTTCAAAGTTTTCTTAAGGAAGCCTACCATGTGTTAGATAAATTCTATTTACAGAAAGAGGTGAAAAAAATGACATCACTCTTTTTTCCTGTAACAGATGTAACCAAGTATAGGAAGCATCTTAGAGACGTGACAATTGGCACACTCAAAAGGCTTTTGGTTTTGTTTTGGGGGTGGGGGTTGGGTTTTTTTTTTTTTTTAAGTCTTTCATTTATTTCTTGCTAACATTTGCCTTCTCAGACCTCCCTCACACATTCCCTTGCTAAACTACCTACTGGCTGCTAAAACGTCTAGGGAAGCCAAGGAGGCCAAGGGGCCTGGGGAACAGAAGGCAACCAGCTCCCTCCAGACTGAGGTCAGCAGGGATCTTACCACAGATTCCCTGTGTCCCCAAAGCAGAAACTGAATGCCCAAGACAGAGCTGAGCACAGGGTCACTGCTGAGCAGACGTCTGATACATACAGGACCCCCTGCTGCCTGATACCCTTTCATATAGAAAAATGTATACAGAGTGAGCGGGGCTACAGCCGCTCAGCACTCCCACCCACAGGAGGAACACCTGTTCTTCACTTGACCCTTTCCCTGTGAAGACCCTCCTCGTTTCAGGGTCTTCCCTCCCACTCCTGCTCTCCCAAGTTTGAACCAAGGCGGGGCTTCAGAAGGGAGACAAGGGGTCTGATCTGAGAAGGCTGTTAATAAGGGACACAGTCACATTTAGGCAAGTGTCCAAAATGTGACCTTTTTCTCACTTTAATGTCTCTGAGATCCCAGTCCCTCGAATTCCCCCAAGTTGAAATATACTTCATAAATGCATGCTCTTAGCCACTCAGTCCAGGACATCAGCCTTAAAATGGAGTAGAAATGGACACAGTGTATTGTCCACAGACAGGATAACAGGACTGCCAGGTAGACCCCAATGGTGTGGGCTGCAGGACTCACGTTCCCGACAACCACGGGGCCCCAGGTCACCCAGAGCCTGGGTGCGGCAAGAGGGGTCCAAGTGGATGAGTCAGGGCGGGAAAAAGCAGAACAGCCTCTGAGGTACGATGCAATGTTAAGGCATCACTACTTAACAAGCAGAGAAACACCACCAATGCACACAGACACCCATGCCCGAACCCAGACAACAAACAGTCTAAATCTCCTCCTCCCTGCAAAACCAAACAAAAATATCACCCAGGAGCTGGTGGGAGAGGGATAATTAATTTATTTGTTTTTTGTAATAGTCAGGGCCAGGTGCTGGAAGCTTCTAACTCCTGAGAGAGGCTCATTCTAACATGCAAGACTCCACAGGTAAAGAATAATCTGGAAAACCATTTGATAAACTGTAAAAGCTTTGTGCTAAGGATGAAAAAAGTACCTCAAATTTCCAAATGAGTGCTCAGTGCTGTTTTATTTAGAGAGACCCAAACCTCCCTTTTGAAGACCAAGGTTAAGATAAGAGGGTGGGGCCCACAACCAGTAGGAGTCCGCCCTCCCCACCCTGAACCCAAGCCTCCCTGAAAGCTGAGCCAATGACGGGTGTGCCTTCTCTTTGCACTCAGGAGGTGCCCTGGGTTTTTGCAACCACCTGGATTCATTTAAGGCTGCATTTCCAGTAGAGCTGAGACCCCCCCAAACGGACAGAAGCCCAAGGCGGCCCCCCAGAGTCATCTGCTCCCCGTCCCCAGCAGGCAGCAGCAGGAGCAGAGGAGAAAGGGCACGTGTTAACAGACGGCTCCTCCTCACAGAGACCTGAACTTCACTGCAGCTAAACCATCACAATGCGCACCTCCAGAAATCATTACGAGAGCATTCACAACACCAACTGCCTCTCTCGCAAAGTAGCAACCGCCCACACTGAGCTGGGAAGCTGACGCAGGATAGAGAGAGAGAGAGGGAGAATGTTCAACAGGAGAGGAGACTCCAGACAGAGCGACCAGACGCCTCTGCGGCAGGACGGGAACCCTGGCCGGAGGCCACGTCACTGCTCCTACCCTTCTGTTCCTGTACCTAAGAAGGGTGGCAGGGGGCTTCCCTGGCGGTCCAGTGTGTGAGACTTTGCCTTCCATCGCAGGGGTGCCGGTCTGATCCCTGGTTAGACAGCGAAGATCCCACATGCCCAACGGCCAGAAAACCAAAACATGAAACAGAAGCAATACTGTAAAAATTCCATAAAGACTCTTAAAATAGCCCACATCAAAAAAATTTTTTTTAAAAACAGGGGCAGAAGGAGGACCAGAGAGGCAGAGCAAAGCAAGAGCTTGATGGCAGGCAGCCTCCAAGGTGGCCCCTGGGAGTCCCACCTCCTGGGATTCACACCCTTGGGCTTGGGTAACCAAAAGGATATTGTAGAAATAACAGAGTATGGCTTCTGAGGCTGTCATCAGAGACACCACAGCTGCCATACTGGAAGAACGCTCAGGCAACCCCACAAACAGAGCCCCAATGCACAGTAAAGAGCTTAGATCTTCCACCCGCCGCCAGCACCAGAGTGCCAGGCGTGGCTGAGGAGGGATCCTCCGGACCTGGTCAACCTTCAGATGACTAGGGTTCCAGCCAACGCTGGGATTGCATTCTCACCAGGAACCCCAAGCCAGACCACCCAGCTGGGCTGCTCCCAAGTTCCAGACCTCTGAAAACAATGTGAGATAATAAACATCCAGTGACTTGAGCTACTACCCAGTTTCGGAATTATCTGCTACGCAGCAATCAGTTCAGTTCAGTCGCTCAGTCGTTTCCGACTCTTTGCTACCCCATGAACTGCAGCACGCCAGGCCTCCCTGTCCATCACCGACTCCTGGAGTCTACCCAAACTCATGTCCATTGAGTCAGTAATGCCATCCAACCATCTCATCTTCTGTCATCTCCTTTTCCACCTGCTCTCAATCTTTCCCAGCATCAGGGTCTTTTCAAATGACTCAGTTCTTTGCATCAGGTAGCCAGAGTACTGGAGTTTCAGCTTCAACATCAGTCCATCCAATGAACACCCAGGACTGATTGCCTTTAGGATGGACTGGTTGGATCTCCTTGCAATCCAAGGGACTCTCAATAGTATTCTCCAACACCATAGTTCAAAAGTATCAATTCTTCAGCTCTCAGCTTTCTTTATAGTCCAACTCTCATATCCATACATGACTCCTGGAAAAACCATAGCCTTGACTAGATAGACTTTTGTTGGCAAAGTAATGTCTCTGCTTTTTAATATGCTGTCTAGGTTGGTCATAACTTTCCTTCCAAGGAGTAAGCTATGCAGCAATACCAGCCTCTTAAGAACCTCCTCCTTCTACCCCAAAATGGGTGCAAAGTCCCAGGAGGCTGCACACGCCCCCACGCACCTGCCTCTCCTCACCCACACACGACTCACGGGTGGAGAGGGAAGCAAAGCGAAGGCAAATGCTCCCGGTGCCTTTTTATTTCTCACGGATGAGCAGACGCTGAGCACAAAGGAAGCCAATGTTTTTAATCCAACAGCACTGCTTACCCAGTGATGCTTTTACTTTTTCCCCTTCTGACTTTATGTCTAAATTGTACTGTAAGCTTCTGATGTTCAAAATTCCTAAAATACATTTTATCCTTCATACATCATATATGCTAAGTTAACATGTGTGAAAGATGTAATCTCTTGATTTTTTTTCAAATTACATGATTTTACAAGATACTAAAGAACATGCTTTCCCCTATCACATACTCTGTCCTGGTAACATTTTAAGAACTTTTCATTTCCTCTGATAAGTCATTTCCTAAGGCAGGGAAGAGAGAGAGATACATACATTCCCTGCAGAGAGAAGCTGGGTGTGTGATCTTCAAAGCGGAATTTACAGGACTTCCCTGGTGGTCCAGTGGCTGAGACTCTGCCCTCCCAACGCAGACCTAGATCTTGGTCAGGGAACTGGATCCCACAGGCCGCAACTAAAGATCCCGAAGTCAAATAAACAAATCTTCCTTTTAAAAGTTGAATTTATGACCCCACTGTACTACTAGCAGTATAGGCTCCATTTCCCAATTTTTAGACTGGAAATCATGTGTGGTCTATTTCGGAGCATCATTGTTACGAAACCAAGTAAGATGCTGAAAAAAACCGTATTCAATACATATGATAAATGCAGCTGGAACAGAAAGTTGGTAATCTGTTAGGTCGGAATTCTGCAGTGGGAAAGCTGGAGATCAATAATTTGCTGTCGTATTTCCAGCAATGACATAGGGAACAAGGACTGGCCAAACAGAACTGCCAGATCACATTTTTCCACTTGTGAATTAATGAGATAATCCATTTGGTTACTATCCTCTTGCCAAGTCTGGCCATCATCAGTCTAGGCCCTGGGGATCTGATTATGTTTGTGCAAGCCCATGAAATTAGGTTCATGTACGTGTGAAGGTGAGGGTGAGACCTTGAATTTACAAGCTGCAATCCCTTCCCAGGCCCAAGATTACTGGACACTTCAGCGACCCCTAGTTATCAAATCCCTACAGAGACGGCTGTTTTGGGTGGATAAACCATGGTCTTCCTGTCACTCACCAGAGTTCAGAAGACTGTGACAAAATGGTATATTCTGCTAGGGCTTCCTATGAACAGTAAATAGTATTACTAGTCACTTGAGAAAGAAACTATGACTGCTCTTTAAATGTGTTAAAAGGCTTCAGACCACATCCATTCTGTAGGTGGAGCACTGCTGCTGCTTAGCTGCTAGATCGCGTCCGATCCTCTGCAACCCCGTGGACTGTATGTAGCCCATCAGACTCCTCTGTCCTTGAGACTGCCCCACCAGACTCCTCTGTCCTTGGGACTGCCCCACCAGACTCCTCTGTCCTTGGGATTTCCCAAGCAAGAATACTGGAGTAGGTTGCCACTTCGTTCTCCAGGGGATCTTCCTGACCCAGGGAGAGACGAGAGTCTCTTGTGTTTCCTGCATTAGCAAGCAGGTTCTTTATCACTGTGCCACCTGGGAATTAAGTGGTAGCAATGCAATTTAGCAGGGCTGCCCCCTCAGTACACGAGAGAAAACACCTCCACCGTCAGGAGCTCTCAAAGGAAGCTATACTGCTTTATTTGGGGCTCAAGTGAGCTCTAAATTGGGAAAGGCAGGTCTGAGGTGAGTATCATCATCACGATATTTAAGAGGGTCTTGAATTCGTTATTCACCTTAAAAGAATAATAACTACTTTGACAGTTACTAACATAAAATACTCATTTCCAGCATGCAGAATTTGCCCCTGCCCCCAAGTCTTTTATTTAATACTCTCCGAGTCTCTGCTGGAAAAATGACACTCTTCCCACAAGTGCCTCCTCGGGTGGAGCACCACACAGAGGAAGAGGTGCTCCTTACGCGGCTCCTGTGCCGCTGCTGTTGTTTAGTCACTAAGTCGTGTCCAGCTCTTTGTGACCTCAGGGACTGAAGCCCACCAGGTCTCTCTGTGGGCACGAATACTGGAGTGGGTTGCCGTTTCCTTCTCCAGGGCATCTTCTCAGCCCAGGGACGGAACCTGTGTCTCTGTGTTTCCTGCACGGACAAGCAGATTCTTTACTGCTGAGCCCCCAGGGATGCCCACGTGGCTCCTTTACATTATTCTAAAATAAAGCAACAAAGCCACACAGCCTCATCCCGTTTACTAACTAGCAGGAATTTCCAAGCTGAGAGCTACAAACATACAGGGCGAGGGGGTAGGGGATGGAACTGTATCACGCTACAGAGGTTTTTAAAGTGCATTTCATGATAATATGAAGTAGTATAATATAAAAACCTAAACTGTGAAAGAGCCAGTAAAATGAGACCATTAACCTGGACTGTTGTTGAAGGAGCCACTGGGGTGAACTGTCGGGTAACATGAAGGGTCCTTATTGGTCGTATCGTGTGTGTATTAGTCACTCAGTCGGGTCTGACTCTTTGTGACCCCATGGGCTGTAGCTCGCCAGGCTCCTCTGTTCATGAATTTGTCCAGACAAGAATACTGGAGTGGGTAGCTATCTCCTTCTCCAGGGGATCTTCCTGACCCAGCAACTGAACCCAGGTCTCTTGTATTGTAGGCAGATTCTTTACCATCTGAGCCACCAGGGAGGCCCATTAGTCCCATCACCTCTAGGATATTCTAATAAAGCAATCCCTGCAGTAGGAGCCTGGAAAGGGTGTCAAACTAAGTCCCTAGGAGAACCACAGATTCGACTAGAATACTTCAATGTTTGCATATCTGCTTATACAAGTAGCCCAAAGCCTTAGGATCAAACATCTAAGGCTCAGATTCTAGTAAGATTTCCCTTCTAAGTCTTACATAGGTACAATCTAAACCGATCAACCATACAACCTATACCAAAAATACACCATAGCAACAGTCAAATTACAAATTCTCAAACACCCAAAGTTACATTAGAAACAAAAGTGAAAAGTCTCTGCATTTGTACTTGTATTAAATGATTGCCAAATTCTCCTCATTCTTCCCTAATTTCCTTTTTGCTCATTTCTTTTAGACAACTGAAAAATAAGTATGAGCCAGACTGAAACGTCATTTTTCGAGGGAGACAAACAGCCAGCCCAAACCAGTCTCTCCTTGATGCCGTCCCTGTTTAGGCCTACAGAAATGGCACCTAGTACCCACAGTTCACTTGCTAATTAATCAGCTAAGCCTTGTAGCTTTTTTTTAAAACTAAAGTTCAATTATAAAGGTCAAATTATAAAGTACTTAAATTTTATCATTTTACCAAAATCATTGCAAGTGTGGATCAAGGTCGGCAAACTTCCTGTAAAGAGCCAGACAGTAAATATTTCAGGCATTTGCCTCTGTTCTGAGTATTCAATCTGCTATCTTACTGCAAAAGCAGCCAAACTACACCTAAATGCACGGCTGCGTTCCAAAATGAAACTTTACTTATGGGCCCTGAAATTTGAGCTTCATGTACTTTTCACAAAAAATATTGTTTTCCGCCATTAAAAAATGTAGAAACAGTTCTCAGCTCTCCAGCAGAACAGTAACAGGTAACGGCAGGCCTATGAGCTATTGCTGCCTGATGCCTGATTTACACTGACCCAAACTATGTCAACAAACGGGTCAGCAGTCCCCACACCCCTCCGGCAGTAAACACCTGTGGACTGACCCTGTTTCTCTCTCCTGTTCTGGAGAACTACCTTCTGTGTTTGGTGTATCTAGTCATCTAATCAACACATCAAACAGGGTAACTGTTCCAAGGGCAAAGAGAGCTTCAGTGTGAATTAAAATTCCCCTCTCTCAAAGAAAGGTAACAATTTGTAAACAAAGGTGTGTGTGTGTGCCGGCTGGGGGAGGCTTCAATTAACAGAGGACAGCCACTGCAGCTTTCACTTTTGTAATCTAAAACAGGGGACAAAACCACAGTCCATCAGCACTGGAAACAAACAAACAAAAACACGATGAACTTGAGACTGTACCTCTCAAACGTCCTTTCCTAGGTGATGTCTCCTTACTGATACATCTCCCAGCAAAGAGAAAGAACAGTAACATCAGCAACTTAAACACCCTTTGCAGAGCTTATAGATCATCCTGCCAGAAGACAGTCTTACATGATCTACACGTGCTGTTTCCCTGCATCAAAGACTAACTATATTATTAGGGGGCTTCCCATGTGGTGCAGTGATAAAGAATCTGCCAGTCAAGGCAGGAGATGCGGGTTTGATCCCCGGATGGGGAAGATCCTTCCATTCCCCCTGAAGGAGGAAATGGTAACCTGCTCCTATATTATTCTTGCCTGGAGAATCCCAAGGACAGAGGAGCCTGGTGGGCCGCAGTCCACAGGATCAAAAGAATCAGAGCAAAAGTGAGAATGTACACCACCTTATCAGGAGTCGAATAATCAACAGTTTTTAGAAAGAGAACCTTCCAGGCCGAGAAGTTAGACTTCAACATTTAGACTCCAGGAATTTTTGGCCATTGACATCTTCCCTGGTCAGACCTGTGCTCTGGCTGTATTTTTACACTCACTGTGTATGCATAACAAGGCCATCCACAGAACTCTGGACAAGGACTGGTGTTGAGAAGAAGCCCCAGAGGGCAGGATACTTCCAGGTTGATGGGGAATCGTCCTGTTATTTAAAGACACTAAATGGCAAGACTTCTTCATATGCAGTGCTTTTTTCCCAGTTTGTACCGCCTGCCACTTTCATGGTCCACAATCTTGAGCTATTCTGCTGAGCTCTCTTGATCCATGCTCAGCTGCATCTGACTCTTTGTGACCCCATGGATTATAGCCCACCAGGCTCCTCTGTCCATGGGATTTTCCAGGCAACAATACTCGAGTGGGCTGCCATTTCCTCCTCCTGGGGATCTTCCCAACCCAGAGACGGAACCCACATCTCCCACGTCTCCTGCATTACAGGCGGATTCTTTACTGCTGAGGCATCGGGAAAGCCCTTTCTTAGTCCTTGACTCTCTAACAAGAAAAATTCTAGAGAGACCAAGAAAAGAGAGTATGAGCCGTAAGTGACCAAAATTTGTAAAAATGAGTCAGTGGCACAGGAAGGACCAAACAATTGGGTCTGTGTGGTTCTGAGGGCCTGGGCCATACTGGCCTCCATTTAATTAGCGAAGAATCTGTCAGAATGAATCAGACCACCAGCTGACAGGATGGTGAGGAAGCAGGCGGCCCAGGCTGAGCAATTCAAAGAGGCTTTCAAACTGTCTTGTGAGCTTTATTTAAATTTGAGGGGAGGCCACAGAATAGCTCTCTCAGGCTTTCAAATCTCCCTTCAGATCTGCCAATCTTGAGAGAAGAAAGGGGAAGCTATGAAGCGGCATCTTCTGTCACGGAGACCGCTACCCAGCCAAATGGCACACACAAGTCCTCTAACACGCAAACCTGCCTGTTCCCATGCAGTCTCTGCCTGAACTCATGGTAAAAAAGCGGCCCAGGGCCAGTTGAGGAAATTTTCAGCAGGGCAGCCCAGTATGGAGCTCACCATTTATTGATTTATTAAAAAAAATTTTTTTGGCCACACCATGTTCCCTGACCAGAGGTCAAACCCGTGTCCCCTGCATTGGAAGCATGGAGTCTTAACCACTGGACTGCCAGGGAAGTCCCTGGAGCTCACCATTGAAAGCAAAACCAAATCACAAAAAGCTGGTAACATTTCCCCAGTAAGTCCAGCTCCATCTCAAAATCCAGCACGGACTTCCTGTGACCTCCGCAGGTGACCTTTGAGGAAGTTGCTAAGCAAGGAAATACAATAACCGCTGGGAGAACAAATTCATGATCCAATCAAAAATCAGGTAACAGGGTAACTGAAAGTTGGCTCTACTTTGTCACTGCAGGTGACAGTGACACGCACTGGAGTAGAGAAAACACAGGAAAAGGACATCCATCCTGGAGTGCCTTCTCCAGACAGCAGCCAGCTATCCTTTGAAAAAGGAAGCGAGAGTACTGTCCCTCTGTTCAAAGCCCTGCTGTGGGTTGGACTATATTCCCCACAATAGACAAGCTCAAGTCCTAACTCCCGACACCTGGGAATGTGGTCTTATCTAGACATAACAGTTGAGCCCTGAACAATGTGGGGGTTAGGGGTGTCTACCCCCAACCACTCGGCACAGTTGAAAACACTCCATATCCATGTTTCTCTATCCTTGGATTCAACCCACCGTGGACCATGTAGTACTCTAGGACAGTGGTCCCCAACTTTTGTGGCATCAGGGACCCATTTCATGGAAGACAATTCTTCCACGGACCAGGGTAGGGGATGGGGAATGGTTTCAGGGTGACCCAATTGCATTACATTTACTGTGCACTTTATTTCTATTATTATTACATTAGATCCACCTCAGATAATCAGGTATTAGATCCTGGAGGTTGGGGACCCCTGCTCTAGAACATACTTAGTGAAAAAAAATCTGTGTCAAGTAGACCCGCACAGTTCAAACCCATGTTGCTCAAGGCTCAACTGTAGTTATCTCTGCAGATGTAATCAAGGTAAGAGGTCGCCTAAACCCAACGACTTGTGTCTTCCTCAGAAAGCCACATGAAAAGAGAGAGATACGCAGGGAGAAGTTGACCAGGTGAGATGGGAGCTTTGCTGCCACGGGCCAAGGAACACCAGGAATCGCTGGCAACCACCAGAAGCCAGAAAAAACAGGGAAGAATTTGTCCCTAGAATCTTTGGAAGGGGCCTGGCCCTGCCAACACCTTGATTTCAGACTTTTAGCCTTCAGAACAGAGAGGGAACCAATCTCCATTGTTTTAAGCTGCCCGGTTTGTGGCCTTTTTTAAAGGCAGCCCTTCGGATCTCACTCAGAAGGAAAAATGAACGCCTTGTGACTAGAGGACCCAGAAAGCCCCCTACCTGGCTGACTCCGGCTTCCTGCCTGGTCACTGCTGCAGCCACCCAGGCCTCTTACCTGACTTCCAACATGCTGCCCCCCTGGGCACGTCCCTCCCCATCCCTCCGCCTCAGGCTGGTGCTGTCTCAGACCTTCCCAGGAGCCATGCTCTCTGCTAGAAGAGTTCTCCTCAGGAAACTGCACAGATGTCCCCTCAATCCTCTTTCAGGAGTCTGCTCAAGTTCCCTAATCAGTCAGGTTCCCCATTCCCATCAGCCTTAGGCACCTCCTACCAACCCTCCCCCAACTCTGTTCCCCCTTCCCCGGCTTCATTTTCCTCCGTTGTTGTACCAAGGCCAAAGCTGACACACACAAGGTGCGCGCATATGTGCTAAGTCACTTCAATCGTGTCTGACTCTTTGTGACCCCAGGACTATAGCACGCCAGGCTCCTCTGTCCATGGGATTCTCCAGGCAAGAATACTGGAGTGGGCTGCCAGGCTCTCCTCCAGGGGATCTTTCCAACCCAGGGATCGAACCTGTGTCTCCTGCATTGCAGAAAGGTTCTTCACCGCTGAGCCACCAGGGAAGCCAAGCTGGCAGGTAGGTACATTCTGCTTAACCTTTGAAAGGCCCGTCTCCCTCCATGACGCTGGCCTGCAGAGATGGGGGCTGTTTCCACTGCTGAATCACAGCCACTCTGAACAGCTAACTGCCTGAGATCAGGCCAGGTGAGATTTTACTCAGAATTGGCTGTGGGACAAAATCGGTTTCCGCTAATCGGGAGGAACAGCAGCAGCCTCTGCAGATGAAATGCAAGCTCAAGGTTGGGCTCTGAGGGCAGCAGGGCGTCTCCATGCCAGGCTTTCTTGGGTGGACTGGGGCTTACCACCATCCCTGGCAGAAGCGGGGGCAGTGAAGAACTTTGACACCGCCTCTTAAGATTCCTCCTTGTCTAAAAAAATTCAATTCCTACCTATAATTCTTGTCTCCAGCCACACCCTGGAGAAAATGCGCAGGCCTGAGAAATGTGTGAAGCCAAATCTAAACACACCTCCATCCCAACATCACCACACACATTTCTGTTTTTCAGGGCCCAGCAGGAATGTTCTGATAATGATAATTTCATACTGCAAAATGTACAACCTACTTATGGAAGAGAGTCTGGCTTCCACACTTGGAAAAATACAAACAAACCAACCATTTCAAATATGCCAGGAGCTTTCAAACAGCTCCTGCTGAGTAAGGAGACAACCCCCCACCTTTTAAAATGGCCCTGTATTAACACTTTTCCTTCCCTTATTTACGTTTTCAAAACTTTAAACAACAGCAGCAAAAAAGAAAAGGCAGAACAAGGGAAGTCTTTTCTTACCTTGGGTCTTGGCCCCAGAGCCTGCCAGTCCGAGGTGCGACTCACAGGATTCCTTGAGAGGGGATCGGATGGGCGTTTCAGTTTCAGGGGTCTCAAAATTACCTTCAGAATCCGAGCTGCCAAGGGGGAAAAATGAGGAATTACCACTTTCAACGGTATTTCCGACACCCCTTTACAGGTTACATCTCCACAAGGTCCAGTATTTTTTGCTAACTTCGCACCCCACGCGGGGGTCCTCAGTGTGGACTGGCCCGGGACTGGGGGGAGAGGGGTGCAGTGATGAGGCAGCGCCCTCCTCCAGCTTCCGTCTCCCTGAAATCTCCATCCTCTGGGGCCTTTCTCCAGCAACGCTTATTTCTGAGGTTATCCTTCCCTCTGACAGCCCCCCAAAAGCCCCTTCAACAGACTCCTTTTCTCACAAAAGCCCTTTGCCAGAGGCTTAAAAATTCAGATCGCCCCTCTCAGCCTAAAATCACGAAGCCAGCTTTCGCCACGATGCCCTTTTTCTGGAGTTAGGCCTCTCTCTACCTGTTTGCAAGGCACCCGGCCAGAGGCCGAGGACGCTGTCACCTGCCTCCCGCAATCACACGGGTTGACAGCTCAGGAGAGACGACCGTTTCTCCCGCAGCGGCCTGGGGGCCCGGCATCACGCGACCTTCTTCACCAAGGCTGCATTTTCGGGGACACAGGGGAGTCCCAGGAGGGCCTGGGAGCGACTTCTTCCCCGTAGGGAGGGCCCTAAGGGCCAGCGGGTGTGATCCACGACAGTGCGCGCGTGTGTGTGTGTGTTTGTGCAAGGGCGGGGGCTGGGGTCTCGAAGCTTAGAAAAAGGGACCGAGGCACACGGGGATGCGGAGAGACTGCAGATTCTGGGTTAGGTTCAGAAAGCTCACACTGAAACGAGGGGAGGAAAGCACCCGGCGGGAGGGCACAACGTCCTGAACTTCCGACTGCACAGCGGGGACCTGGTTACCGGCAGGGACGACAGCACTGCCATGAACACGGTTAACGCGGGTGGCGACCAGACACACACACGCACACGCACACGCGCGCGCACACAGAATGAGCCGCGGATGGATGGATGGATGGCAGCGCGTCCGAATCTCGGCAGCAACGCGTGTACTTGCCTGAAACTCAAGGATTTGGTCTCGGCTTGCGAGTCCTCGTCCTCGGGGTCGCCCTCGGGCCCTCCGGCCTCCTCCTCTCCGGCGCCCCCGCCGCGCACCGCGGACCACGTCCATCTCGCCCACTGCACGGGCGACAGGATCTGCCAGGGGCTGAACGCCATGCGCGCGGCTCCTGCGGCCCCGGCTCCTGGGAGGAGGGGAGCGGGGACCGGAGAGCGCTTTTTTCTCCCTTTCAAGATGGAGGGACCCGGTGACAGGCGCCCGGACGCGCTTCCAGCGGAGGCGCGGATGTGGTTTCCCGGGCGCCGTCGGGGGCGCGGGCGCAGCGCTTCCTCTCGGCCGGCCGGCCGCGCGCCGCCCCCTCCTCGTCCTCCTTCCCGAACGCGCGGCCGCGGCGCCGAGGCCCCTCCTGGGGCCTCCTCGGCCGGGGGTGAGGGGAGCCGGGTCGGCAGCTCGGCCTCGGCTGCCCGGCGGCTAGGCGTCTGCGTTCCCAGGGGCCCGGCTCCCGCCTCCCGCCTCCCGGCCGGCCGGCCGCGCCTCAGCTGCCGCGGAGCCGCGCCCCGGGAGCCGCCCCCCTCGGGCCGTACCACCCGCGCGCGCGGCGAGGGGCGCCGGCGGAGGCGGGGCCTCGGAAGCGCGCGGCTCAGCGGCCGGGCTCCCCCCGCCCTCGCGCCGCGGTGGTCGCGCCCGCGCTGCGGGGGAAGGGGCTCGGCGGTCGCGACTCCGGAGGCGGCGACGCGCCGGGGCCCCGGGCGCCGTCAACGGTTCTGCCGGCTTCCCGTTTTTCCGAGTCGGCGCGCGCTGGGTGTCCCTCCTTCCCTGTTTATTTTTTCATCTTGCTACTGCGACTTAATGGCGTTGGTGATAAGGGCTCACAGAGTTCAGCCTCTTATTGTAAAAAAAAAACCCCAAAAAACAACTTTTGAGGCCGCTGTTAACGGCGTTTTCCCCTCTCTGATAGAACGGCGTGGAAAATGTCAGCCTTTTCACCCTCACCCGTCAGATCCCTCAGCGGTGGTACAAGAGTAGCCAAGGGCTGGAATTTTTCGATACTTTTTTCTCTCCCTAGTCCGCACTGGTGGACGGGCTGTGGCCAGGTCTTGGGTAAAGGGTGCTACATGACACTAAAATTATAGCCTGATCCGTTTCCCATTCTCTCTCTCTCTCTCTTTTTTTTTAGGCTTTCTTTTCATAACTTCTGATTCGGTTTCTGACTCCGATTGCCGCTTCGAAAGTCGGTCAACAGGCCTGGTGATTTCAGCCTTCAAAGAAAAAAAAAAAAAAAAAAAATCTATGTTTGAAGGGAGAGGGAAGTAAGTAGAGCTGTCCTCGGATTTTCTTCATTTTCATTCCAGGAATTCAGCTTAGGGACGGCGCCTCTCAGAGTCTCCAATGCACCAAGCAGATGGATTGCCTCAACTTCATGATCTCCGTGCCTGGATAAAGGCGTTTCTTATCCTTCTCTTAATTTTCAGAGTTGCGGGTTCCCACAGAAAGAGCAGCTCCAGAGTTAAGAACAAAGACTGACACTGCCAGACAGACATCTTCCCCTGAAAGGGGCTGGCATAGCATACTTTTGATGAATCATGACTGCCTTACACATTTTGATAACAAGAACAAAAGCAAAACTGATGCAAGATAAGGCCTGGCGGGTGGGTCTTAACCATAACAGAAGGGCAGAGGTTTGCCTGAAGTCTAGACAAGAGGGCTGGGGTGTCTGGATACTTTACAATTCATCCAGCTCCCAGAGATAAACACAACAGTTTTGATCATTCTGGAGACTGCAAAGAAATAAGCAGGAGTTGTTTTTTTTAGGTCTACATGAAATATGCCATAACACTTTCCCATTGTTTGTATTTTTAGATTTATGGCTCACCACACAGCCCTTCAGATTATAAGGTTCCCCAGGTTCCTGGATCTGACACAAGCGTTTTGTTGCTTGGAAATGATATTGTCCACATACATCAGTGGGCTTCCCTGATGGCTCAGTGGGTAAAGAATCTGCCTGCAATGCAGGAGACATAGGAGACGTGGGTTCAATCCCTGAGTCAGGAAGATCCCCTGGCAGAAGAAATGGCAACCCACTCCAGTATTCTTGCCTGTAAAATCCCATGGACAGAGGAGCCTGGGGGCTACAGTCCAGAGAGTCAGTTGGACAGGACTGAGCAACTAAGCGCACACACAAATATACATCAGTAATTGTCATGTACTAGGTCCTGTTCATTCTTACTCCTGAATGTTCTCGAATCCTTTCAGTTCAGTTCAGTTGCTCAGTCATGTTTGACTCTGCGACCCCATGAACCGCCGCACGCCAGGTCTCCCTGTCCATCACCAACTCCCAGAGTCCACCCAAACCCATGTCCATCAAGTCGGTGATGCCATCCTGCCATCTCATCCTCTGTCGTCCCCTTCTCCTCCTGCCCTCAATCTTTCCCAGCATCAGGGTCTTTTCAAATGAGTCAGCTCCTCTCATCAGGTGGCCAAAGTATTGGAGTCTCAGCTTCAACATCAGTCCGTCCAATAAACATCCAGGACTGATCTCCTTTAGGATGGACATTCCTCTGCAATTCCATTATGATTCCTGCAGTCCCCATTTTTCATAGATACTCTGTAAATGTCTCCCAACTGCTTCTTCCTCTGAGGGTTTTTCCAGCCCAGGTCACCCTTGCCTGGCTGATCTGTGACTCCTACTCTAGCCTTCCTGTTCCTGCTCTCCTCTGCACCAGCCCTTTATAGTCGTAGCCATAATCCCTACAGATTTGGTTCAGAACCTTTACTACGTCCAAGAATCTTTTGTGGCCCTTCTTTAAAAATCCAAATCCAGGGGAGGTCCTCGGTGGTCCAGCAGCTAAGACTCCAAGCTCTAGGTGCAGGGGGGCTGAGGCTCGATCCCTGGTCATGGAACTAGATCCCACATGTCGCAACTGAGACCCAGTGCAGACAAATAAACATTTAAAAAAAAAAAAAAAAAGACAAGCACCTGGACTGAAAAAAAAAATTTTTTTTTAAATCCAAATCCAAATTGCCCCAGCAGGTTCTAGAAATCTGTATTTTGACCAACTGTCCTGGGGAATTTATTCCACAGGATAAATTTGAGAACGATGACTAGCTTGAGTTGACTAAATGTTGCTTCTGGAACAATTTCCCTTTTGCCTGCAGTGTTTTGTACACTCTTCTCCCCACCCCCACCCTGACCTCAAGCCCTCAGACCTTGAAGGTCCAAAGATACCAGCGCAGGTGTCTCCTCTGGGAATTCTCCCTGCTTTCTACCATCTCTATACCCTAAACATTCATAGAGACTCTCACTGTGGCTCAGTTGTAAAGCATCTGCCTGCTATTGCAGGAGACATGGGTTCAATCCCTGGGTTGGGAAGATCCCCCAGAGGAGGGCATGGTAATCTGCTCCAGTATTTTTGCCTAGAGAATCCCATAGACAGAGAAGCCTGGTGGGCTACAGTCCATGGGGTCGCAAAAGAGTCGGGCACTACTGAGCGACTAAACAACTATTAATAGTTATCACCAGGACAAGAGGCATACATCAGGATGTCCCAGGACATAAGGTCATCCTACACACTATACATAACATGTTTGTTTACATGTCTTTCCCACATCTGAACCATAAGCTTCTGAACAGTAGGGGCCACATCATAGTTATGATTTATTTTCGTTTGCCCAGAGATCAGTACCAGACCACACTGTCAGTAGGGTGTTGAATTAATGTGCAGAAAAGGAATATTCCAGTTTACAAACAGACCTTCTAAGTTTGGCTACGGTGCCAGAAATTCCTAAAGCCTGACTCTTCCTGGCAAAATCAAGATTTTGAACCAGCCTACAACGGAAACCAGACAAGTGATGGCCCCAGCAAGACAAAAGCTTATACAGAAATTTCTTGAAATTGGAGAAACAAAAGCTCAGGTTTCTGAAAGTCTCTGCAAACTCCTGGACTTAATGGGAACAGCAATAAAGTAAGTATTCAATAGCTTGAATTAATTTTATTGTCTAGAAGAACAAATAATGAGGCTGATACATCAATTTTCCTATAACTCTAGAAAGAACGAGCAGTGTTTGACCAAGAAGGTACATCAAATCACTTTGCTACTACGCCCTTAGCTTCAAGGACTAGATGTCTGCAAATGGAATGTCTTTGTTTTGGACATGACCGGAAGCACAGGAAGTGCCCATCTGTTCTCTTCCTTCCTCTGCTTCTTGCCCTTCAAAGAAGCTTTGGGTCAATACTCCAGGAAAATCTAAAACGAAACTCCTTGAAACATCCACAGTGGTGGCCGGGGCAGACACACATACCTTGCCACTAATGAATGCCCCAGAGGAATCTGCGAAATGGGTCTCTTTGGTAAAAAATAGAATAATATAGTAAGCCAACTCCACACAGGCAAACAACTATCCATTTGTATGGCACAGCTACTGGGAGAATCTCGGGCGCTGGTGGGGGGACGGGGTAGGGCGGGGCCTGACCAGGAAGAATTCCTAAACCTAATTAAGGTGGTAGTGGTTTAGTTGTTCAGTCAGGTCACCCACCAGGCTCCTCAGTCCATAGGATTTTCCAGACAAGAATACTGGAGTGGGTTTCTATGCCTTCCAGGGGATCTTTCTGACCCAGGAATTGAAGCCGGGTCTCCTGCATTGCAGGTGATTCTTTACCGACTAAATCACCAGGGAAGCCCATTAAGGACTGGATCTTAACTCATACTGAACTTGATCGTGCAGTAGGGCAAGCAAACACAACTCCCTTCCTAGACAATGTGTCGGACATGACTTAGCAACTAAACAATAACAACAAATCTTTCACTCGAGCAGTATCGGAGCTGTGAGCAATCCACGCACAATGGGAACCCTTTTACAACAGAAGGAAGGGAAAACAGCTACTGTGAACAAAATCTTTTCCGACGGTCAGTGAAACGAGAAGGCTGTGTGTATAAGATGATGTTCTAGGAGAGGAGGAGGGTGGCTCCAGGGTGGCAACAGGGAAATCACAGAGTTGAGGTCACCACCAAGAGAAGAGAAAGCTCAGGCCAGCGGACAGGCAAACCCATCAACTTATCTGTATTTCCTAACAATTTACAAATTTGATGAGCAAAAGATACACCTAACTTCAATTAAGATGAAATGACAAATTGAGGGATTCCCAGGTGGCACTAGAGGTAAAGAACCTGCCTGCCAATGCAGGAGATGCGGGAGACACCGGTTCAATCCCTGGGTCGGGAAGATTCCCAGGAGGGCATGGCAACCCACTTCAGTATTCTTGCCTGGAGAATCCCATGGACAGAGGAGCCTGGCGGGCTGCAGTCCATGGGGTCACACAGAGTCGGACACGACTGAGCCACATGCATGCCAGATTGATGAATGTCATCAAACCGGAGGAGTGTCTCTAAAAGGCTGAGAAAAGGCACTGGCCCGTATGACTTGAAACAGCTGATGGCAACGAAGTATAGATGACNTTGCCTGGAGAATCCCATGGACAGAGGAGCCTGGCGGGCTGCAGTCCATGGGGTCACACAGAGTCGGACACGACTGAGCCACATGCATGCCAGATTGATGAATGTCATCAAACCGGAGGAGTGTCTCTAAAAGGCTGAGAAAAGGCACTGGCCCGTATGACTTGAAACAGCTGATGGCAACGAAGTATAGATGACTCAGTAGAGCCTTGACAGACCATCTCCCCTCCCCATCCTGCTTTTGAGAGCCACCTTGTTCACAGAACACAGGGCGCAGTGGGGCGTTCCCGGTGTGCGCTCACTCCACCAGCCCCACCACTGGATGGTCTTGTCGCACCCCACACCCCTCCACTTTTGTCTTCTCGAATATAGAAGAGCAGAAGGTCTATAAGATGCAATGATAACAGTACCTCAGATAATCTCGTTTCCTCTGATCCCTATAACATTCTCTGGGAGTGGGGCAGGTTTTCTCATCTTCAATCTGCTGATGAGGTAAATGAAGCAGAAAAGGCAGTCACCGGCCTAAAACTGTGGCACAGGGCTGACTCGGGAGCCTGGTCCTACCTTTCAGTACTCTTCAAGAACGCAGAAAGCACTCACAGCCACTTGGCCGCTTGAGATTCCATCAGTGGGACGCTCTACTCAGTTTTTTGCTGCTGCTGCAGTCTTGGCTTCCTGCTTACCTGGCCAGGGCTACAAAGTCCCAACTAGGAGTACCTCACTCCACCCACGAAGAAATGCCATTGCCAACAATGGCATCTGAGGTATTCAGGTTAAGTTCAACATTACAGTCTTAAACCTTGCAAGATCTCATGTTATCCTTTACCTGCAGGCTACAGAATCTCAAACTTCCCTCCAACATGTCCAAACCAGGGGACTTATATTAATATGCGTTTATACCAAAAATTACATCCTAAAGAGAACCCTCTTTCTCATTTTTTTTAAAAACAGAAAACCTGGATTTATGTCCACAGCTAAGATGCATGAAGAGCTCCAGAAAGATGAGAAGGGATCCGGATTGCATCCTTTGAAGACTTGACCGAGCATCCCACCTGGGGAACCTGCTCAAAGCTCCTCGTCCAGGCTCTGCTCTGGGGACCGACTCTCATCAGATCCACTTTCTCATTTATTTTGTTCTCTATCACTAGAGCAAAGTTTGCCTTCCCCAGAAAGTATGTCATTCCACCTAGATCACAATCAGACCTACTGGAGAACACGACAGAGTTACACCATGCCAGCTTTCAGAGAAGTGGGAAAAGGAACAGATATATGTTATGATGTTTACACGCAACTAATGCCATGGAAGGACTGATGCTAAAGCTTAAACTCCAGTACTTTGGCCACCTCATGCGAAGAGTTGACTCACTGGAAAAGCCTCTGATGCTGGGAGGGATTGGGGGCAGGAGCAGAAGGGGACGACAGAGGATGAGATGGCTGGATGGCATCACGGACTCGATGGACGTGAGTCTGAGTGAACTCCGGGAGATGGTGATGG
>SJYX01024512.1:0-19393 GCA_006410675.1 Oreotragus oreotragus
GGGGGGGAAATGCCATCTTAGGAAGTCTCATGTGTTGGAAAGGAAGATGCCCAAGAAGTTAGAGGAGGCTGGCATGGATTTGGAGCATCAGCATGGAATCACTGTTATTTAAACCAGCGATAGCATGAGCTTAATCCATCCCGACCACCACTGCCTATCATTCATTCTGGTAGCTTCTTAAAGTACACACAGCACTGCTAGTAACAGCAGTTCAAGCAAGAATAAGTAATAAATAGTGCCCTGAGCTCTACCAAAGCTTGCTAACATTGTGGCATTCTGGCCACTTGTAAAATACACTTCACATTAGGGAGTAACTTCTCAGAAATCGCACATGGGCTTATCGTGAAAGTCTCTTTCTAGGGACAAAGGCATTCTCTACAAGGGCATAAAAATAATGTTCTTTTGGAAAAGTGAGATCAGTTATGATCAAAATGCCCATGTCAAGGGGAAAATAGAATTTAAAAAATACAAAAAGGGGGAAAAGACAAGTGTAAGGCATTAAGGTATTTATCCAATGGAATCTATAAAATAGGAATTGTATCATCCACATGGTCGAAGAGAATTTCAAACTTGCTATCTCTGACTCAGAGTGTGAAGAGGGGGCTTCTGGGAAAAGGCTAGCCTGGCTGAGTACCCTCTGTAGATTTCAACTGAGGGAGAAGATGCTCCTGACATGAGTCACAAGCCTGAAGAGTGACCGTTGTGCAATTCAGACATACACATTGAATACGTGTGTGCCAGGCCCTGGGCTCAGCCCTGACAATTGAGGAGGGGTGAGACAGCATCAGCTCTGCCTTCCTGGTGCTGAGGGTCCAGCAATGACTTGAAACAGAAGAAAGGGGACAAGCTCGTGGGTGGTACGAGCTGGAAAGGAAATCACCCAAACCAGGAGACAAGAGACTCCCCGACTTAGGTAGGACAGCTAGAGAGGGCCATCGGGGGAAGGGACATCCATGCCAAAGAGAAAGGAGCCAGGGAGGGGCATGCAGGCGGACAGCACAGCAAATGCCAAGTCTCTGAGGAGTCGACTGAAAACAAACGGGAGGGTCACGCACCTCAGAGTTGAGAGCTGTGTTTCATTCGGCGGACGTCCTGAGAATGTCAAGCCTGGGACACAGCATCTCAGCTGACACTGAGAAACTGCTCGGAAGAGGCAAGGGTGAGGGGAGCCAGGATATAGAGGAAGTTTTGCAACAAAAGGCCTTGTCAGAACATCAAAGATTACTGTTAATAAAAGAAAACCAGATGTCTCAAGTCAAGGACTGTAGTGTTTGTGCACGTGAAGACGCAAGAGTCTGGGCTCACTGAAATCATTCCTTTGACACGCTGCTCAGCTCTCTGGGGCCAGTATCCTGTGCTTTCTCATCTTGAGTCTCCTCAGGGTGCACAGTGGGGTGGGTGGCTGCAGTCTGATGATTCAAAGAGGGGAAGCATCTAGCTTCCACTCAGAGTTCCTTTGGAGCTCGCTCTTGGGGCCGCTGTGACGTGATGGCTGGATGTCTGCAACGCCCTTTGTTTACTGGTTCAGTTCAGTTCAGTTCAGTTGCTCAGTCGTGTCTGACTCTTTGCGACCACATGGACCGCAGCATGCCAGGCCTCCCTGTCCATCACTAACTTGTAGAGCTTGCTCAAACTCACATCCATTGAGTCGGTAATGCCATCCAACCATCTCATCCTCTGTCATCCCCTTTTCCTCCCGCCTTTAATCTTTCCCATAATCAGGATCTTTTCCAATGAGTCCATTCTTCACATCAGGTGGCCAAAGTATTGGAGTTTCAGCTTCAGGGTCAGTCCTTTCAATGAATATTCAGGATTGATTTCCTTTAGGATGGACTGGTTGGATCTCCTTGCAGTCCAAGAGACTCTCAAGAGTCTTCTCCAACACCACAGTTCAAAAGCATCAATTCTTCAGTGCTCAGCTTTCTTTATAGTCCAACTCTCACATCCATACATGACTACTGGAAAAAGCATAGCCTTGACTTGACGGACCTTTGTTGGCAAAGTAATGTCTCTGCTTGTTAATATGCTCTCTAGGTTGATCATAGCTTTTCTCCCAAGGACTAAGCGTCTTTTAATTTCATGGCTGCAGTCACCATCTGCAGTGATTTTGGAGACCCCCAAAATAAAAGTCTGTCAAACTGTCAGACAGACTGTTTACTGGTATGGCAGCAATATTCTAGTTCTCAGAGGCTGGAGAAAGCTTTGTGCCCTTTTGGAGCTGACATGATGGTAGTGTGGCTAAAGTGAAAAGGTGAGGTGGAGAATGCAGAGAGGTGAGGGTGGAGAGGTTGGCAGGTGCTGGGTCCCGCCCTCCCAGCCGCACCCCCCCCCCCTCCACCGTGACTGTGCAGGGATGTGGGGAATCAGATGCTCTTCCATCCTCCGCTTTTCCCATCCCCCGCCCCCTCACCCACCACTGCAAATCAGAAAAACTTGTTCTGCCAATAACTCAACATGAGCTAAAGAGAGTCCTTGTTTCATGAGAAAATGTTGGACAACCTGTTTGCTGTTTGTGGAAAGCTCTGTCCTTCCCGCCCTATGCTGCTGTGACACTGAGCCTCCATCCTGCTGGGTGTCCTTAGTTCACTCATACACACAGGGGAGTAGCTAGGATGTCACAGGCACACGTGCAGAATCTAGAAGGGAGACAGATAAAAAATTCAGCTGAAAGGAGTTCTGCAGCTCTCAGGAAACTTCTAGAAATACTTCCAAATAAATATCCATTTCTCTCCTCAAGTATTCAGTTATTCATTTAACAAACATATCTAGAATGCTCATAAATGCCAGTCAGTGTGCCAGGAGCTAGGAATAGAAAGGTTAAGTACATCCTGTGCTATGCTTAGTCACTCTGTCACGTCCAGCTCTTTGCCATCCCATGGACTGTAGCCCGCCAGGCTCCTCTGTCCATGGGGATTCTCCAGGCAAGAATACTGGAGTGGGTTGCCATGCCCTCCTCCAGGGATCTTCCCAATCCAGCGACTGAACTCAGGTCTCCCGCATTGCAGGTGCATTCTCTCTGGTCTGAGCCACCAAGGAAGCCCTAAGTACATCCTACATCCTTCTATCGAAGAATCAGACAGCTGTGGGAATAAACAATTACTCTGTAAGTTGTTAAGTAGTTGAGTGTCAGGGCGCACACAGGATAGCTACCTGGCCCAGCCTGCACACAGGTGGCTGGTGGGCATTTTCAGGACTGGATGGCAAAGGCCCTGAGGGTGTAATTTATCCAAGGTTAGAAGCAGGGAGGAGGGGTGACATCCCAGGCTGAGCCCGCTCTGAGAAGGAGCAAGCTGCTGTGTGTGTGGTGTGGTGTGTGGTGCCAGGTGGGATGTGTGACCCTGGGGATGATGTGGCTGGACAGACTAGATTAGCTGCAACCTGGGGTGTCCCAGCATAGCACACCCCAGCTACGAAAGGCTGGGCCGCATCACAGTGACTATTTCAATGTTAAACTGTGAGAATTTAATAAAACTTGGTCAGTTTTGGAATTTAAGGGTGAGGTGATACTTTTGCAACTGGAGCTTAGGGAGAAGCAGAAAGAGCAGAATAGTCCACTCAGAGCTCTAAGATTTGCCTGAACTTGTTCCTGTTGTGTGCACACTGCTTGCCATGTGGCCAGGAGCATGCAGCTTTCTTTTTTTTCCCCCCAAAATATCAGTTACTATTGATCACATCAACGTTTGTTTAAATTGGGCTTAAATATGGATTTAAATTGGGCTTCTCTGGGGGCTGAGATGGTAAAGAATCTGCCTGCCAAGCAAGAGACCTGGGTTTGATCCATGGGTCAGGAAGATCCCTGGAGAAGGGAATGGATATCCACTCTAGTATTCTTGCTTGGAGAATTCCATGGACAGAGGAGCCTGGTGGGCTATAGCCCATGAGATCGCAGAGTCAGACAAAACTGAGTGACTAATATATATATATAATATTATACATATTTTTTTTTTATCATACTCACAGTTTCCTAGAAACAGGAGGTGAGGCACACTGGGCCGCCTGAAGAGGAACCAGGGTTCCGTGGGAGACAGAGGGAGCTAGGGGATAAGGGTAAGAAAACTGTACTGTGGATTCCAAGGAAAGTAGTGGGCATGGCTGGGCAAGCAGCGTGGGACTGGCGGTTTTGAATAATTGCAGCAGGTTCTGGGGCATAAGTTGCTTCATTCGTGTCTGATTCTCTGTCCCTAGCTGTCTGCCAGCAGGCCCCCATGTGATTAGGGCAGGCAGATAGTGGTCTGGAGTGTGGGGCCCAATAAGTGAAGTGGTTGTGTATGAACCCTGGATTGGTTGCTTTGAAACTGAAAAACAAGCTTGAGCACAAGTTGCTTACTATGTTTAGGAATTGGACACAGATGCCAATTCATAATGAAACATAAGATATGGTTAGTACAGAAATCGAGACTCAGAGAATTTGAATGACTCAGCAAAGATCACAGCTAAAATCAAGATAAAATTTGTCTCTGAGTCTGCCCTTCTCCAAAATCTGACCTCCAGCCGCTGAGCAGTGCACAGAATCTATTTTGCCAGGCCACTTGGCATTCAGAGGTGGTCGTGTTCTTCGGGCCTCCATGACAGTATCAGTTTTGACCTCATGATTCATTCTTCCCAGGCACCAAGAGATTTCATGGCTTATCTGAAAGTCCTGGCAATGAATCTAGAAGCTGCCAGGCTGGCCTTCCCTCTGGTCAGCAGACTCAAGCATCCTTGGAAACCCTACATGGGGCATAGGGACCATACGGGGAGGTGGCCTGCTCTGACCTTGGCCCTGGGCGACCCCTCTCCAGTCTTTGAGCTGATTGTTCCGTGCGTCAGCCTGAGGGGCTCCAGCCACTGTCCCCCAGATGAGGCCAAACGCGGGTTCGGGTAGGGCAGAGAGCAGGTGGCAGTCAACCCGCGCTCCTTCCAGATCGCCAGATATGTTCAGAAAACCACCGTGAAGAGGCAGCCAGACAGACTCTGCCCAGACACACTTGGAGAGAAGGCTCGTGGGGTTAGGGGTCCATGTGGCAACCAAAGAGGAGGGAAAACACAGGAAACAATGAAAAAGTGAGTTATTTATTAACAAGACGTTTATCACATCATCCAGGGAAACCAATTTTTTTTTTTTTTTTTTTACATCGAACGTGCAGAGATGTAGTATCTTATGGGTATATATTTTTCTCTCTGTTGGTGCACTTAGAAACTTCTCTAAGTAATTCTCCTGTTTCCAGCTTGTGAAAGTTCTTGAGCCCTCTCTTGGTATCTTTCATCTATTATGATTAATGATGGGTAATTTAACAGCCTTTTCAATATGAAAACACATATCTTTAAACTGTGAGAAAATTTCCTGATGTTTTTTCTATAAAAAGCCTAGAAATAAATGGTCACTCTATTTTCTCTTTCTGGAGCTCCTATTATTCAATTGTTTGACATCCTGGATTGATGCTCTATTTTTCTTATATTTTTCCCCCACCTGCTTTCTATCCCTTTATCCTTTTGCTCTGTTTTTAAAAGATATCACTACAGTTCTAATTTTCAAAATATCCTACCAAATTATCTTTACTTCTGCTATTATATATCTAATAATCTTCCCCACACACACACACACACAAATAATAGCATCCCGTGCATAGTACTCTGTAGCTTATTTTGTGTGTGTGTGTGTGTGTAAACAAAAATATCCTACAGATGCTTCTGAAGACATTCACAGAATATAGTGTTTCTCTCTATGGATGTGCCAGCATTGACTGGGGTTGTATTTTGAAGAATGATAGGCATAAGTTAATTGAAGAGGTTCTAGGCATGTAAACAGAGGAGCAAGCAGGAAGGAAGGCATGGAAGTACAGAACAGCCAGAGACATTGCCAGGTCTAGCTGATGACTGAGGGGTGGGATGGGAGAGTGTGTGTGTGTGTTGGGGAGGAATGCATTTAAGAATGACGGACTTCCCCGGTGGTCCAGAGGCTAAGGCTCCCGCTTCCAATGCAGGAGGCCCTGGTTCTATCCTTGGTCAAGGAACTAGATCTCACATGCTGCAATTAAAGATCTCTTATGCCATAACTAAGACCCAGAACAACCCCCCTCAAAGAAAAATAAATACATAAAAATTTTTTTAAAAAGGCAGTCCAATGATGGACAGATCACCTTTCCAAGGGATTTGAACTAAGAACTCTAGACTTGAAACAGGGTAGGAAAACAGTGATATCTGCTCTTCAAATGTCCCCTCTGTCAGGAATATGCAGGATGGACCCGAAGAGGATCAGACTTAGGTCACAGAGAACAGTTAACCAGTTGTCACATTTGTGGCGAGAAGTGCTGAGAGTCCAGACCAGGACAGTGAAAATGTAATAAAAGTGGAGGGCAGAGAGAGAAGATATTATCGAGCAGAAACTGTAGTTTGGTGGCTGTGTTGGGGATGAGGGGGAAGGGGTCTCGAAAAATGCCTCTGAAAGAGTTCAGCCTGGTGACCTCAGTGGACCATGACTCCACTAGGTGAGTCCCAGATGGTGAGATGTCCCACACGGTGAGACGTTCCAGAGGAAACAACGTGATCAGGTTTGGACATGTTGAGTCTGAGATGAATTTGGGACATGTGAGGAGTAGAGCTGCCTTGACTAGAGAATGTGTGTGATCGTCGTTCAGTTATATCCGACTCTTTGTGACCCCATGGACCCAGCCCAGCAGGCTCCTCCATCCACGGAATTCTTCAGCCAAGAATACTGGAGTGGATTGCCATTTCCTTCTGCAGTACCTGATTGCTCTTAAATATAGAGAGGCTTGCATGTTTCTTTCCTTTTGTAAAAAAATAGTTTTGTTTATTTTTGGCCAGGCTGGGCCTTTGTTGCTGGGTGGGCTTTTCTGTGGCTGTGGCGAGCGGGAGCCACTCTTGAGTTGCAATGTACCGGCTTCTCATTGCGGTGGCTTTTCTGGTGGAGCGTCCGGACCCCAGGGTGCGTGGGCTTTAGGAGTTGCAGCACATGGGCTCAGGAGTTGTGGCGAATGGGCTTAGCTGCCCCCTGGCATGTGGGATCTTCCTGGATTGGGATTGAACCCGTGTCCCCGGTTCTAACAGGTGGACTCTTTCCTACTGAGCCGCCAGGGAAGCCCTGGGACCTGGGGCTTACCTGCAAAGTTTGAGCTGAACTAGACTTGGCTCCACGGGGATGAAGGTGGCCACGGAGGCTCTGGGTTTGGGCGAGGTCCTGCTCGGAAAGTATGCAGAGAAGGAAGACCAAGGCCACTGCCTGGAGAGTGATGGCCCCGCCCTTGGTGTGCAGAGCCTTTGTCACTCACCCTGGGCACTTTACCTTTCACCTTCCCGCTCCATTTCCCTCTCCCACCATATTCCCCCGGTTATGCCTGGAACACACCCGATAGCCACCTACTTGAGCTTCTTTGGACTTGCTGTTCTGTTTTCCACACGCATGCACCCCCCCAACCCCAGCTCTCCACGTCAGTCCCTCTCTCACATTGTTCCAGCTCTGATGTACTGTCTCCTTCTCAGAGAGCTGATTTCTGATCACCTTCATCCAGTGAGATTCCCCACTCACGGTCACTCTCTATCAGCTTTGCCTTGCTTTTTTTCACTGCCCAGGCTTTCTGACCCTTTGATCGTCTGACACACTTCTTCATTTATTCATTTATCATTCACTCCTTGCTCTTCCTCCCTCCTTCAGTGTTGGATTGTAAGTTCCATGAAATGAGAGATTATGGTCACTGCTATATCTACTGGCAAATAGTTGGTGCTCCACAAATGTTTGTTTAGTGAATGAATGAGTATCAAAGAGGAGTTGAGGAAAGCTTAATCAGGGACAGACAAAGACATAGAAAGGAAGACAGGATAGATAGGGGTGACAATATTTCCAGCAGGAGTAAAGGGATCAGTAGTGTTGGGTGTCAGCATGATGACTAAAAAGATGAAGGCCAGGAAACATCCATTGGCTTGGCCATGGGAAGATAGCGGGTCACTTTAGTGATGGCAGAGGGGCATGGGGCAGAGGGCAGACTGCAAGGGATTGGGCAGACACTGGAGGCAAAGATGGATGACCAGTGTTTAGGAGTTTCTCAAGAAATTTGGACAGCATGGATGAGGACAAGGAGGACAATAACCAGAGAGTGACCAGCTTCTTTTCCCCCCAACTTGCTGCTTGTTGGTTTCAGGGGCAGCAGCCAGAGAGGTGAGAGTGTGTGGTCTGAATGGAGTTTGGGGAGCAGCGATCTGAGCATTTGGGGTGGCAGTCACAAATGTGGATGATGGGAGGGACCTCAGGGGCTCTGCATCTCCTTTCTTCAATATCCACCTGACTAAGGTCAAGTCAGGATTAGATTCTTCCCCCTGCCTCATCCCTTCTGCTGCTCCTGATTTCCTTTTACGTGGTATTCTGACAAAACCAGCTTTGGTAAATATCTGTTTTCTGCCAGGGAGAATGCCGCTAGAAGCAAACAGAAGAATCACAGTCCATTGAGTTATAGAGGGGGATGTAAGTGTGTGCTTGTGATTCCCGCCCTCCCCCTCCCAGATTCGTATCTTGAAACTCTAATCCAAGAAGTGATGGTATTTGAAGATGAGGTCTTTGGGAGATCATCAGGTCGTGAGGGTGGAGCCCTCATCGTGGAACTGAGTGTTAGTCGCGTCTCACTCTTCATAACCCCATGGACTGCAGCCCACCAGGCTCCTCTGTCCATCGGATTCTCCAGGCAAGAATACTGGAGTGGGTTGCCATTCCCTTCTCCAGGGGATCTTCCCAACCCAGGGATCAAACCCGCATCTTCTGCATTGCAGGCAGATTCTTTACCATCTTAACCACCAGGGAAGCCCATTGTGGGATTGGTGCCCTGGTAAGACAGACCCAGGAAGAGGGTTCTCACCCAGCTCAACTAAACTGGCTCCCTGATCACAGACTTCCAGCCCCCAGACCTGTGAGCCACACTATTGTTTAAGCCGCCTTGCCTGCGGTGTTTGTCAGAGCAGCCTNTTTACCATCTTAACCACCAGGGAAGCCCATTGTGGGATTGGTGCCCTGGTAAGACAGACCCAGGAAGAGGGTTCTCACCCAGCTCAACTAAACTGGCTCCCTGATCACAGACTTCCAGCCCCCAGACCTGTGAGCCACACTATTGTTTAAGCCGCCTTGCCTGCGGTGTTTGTCAGAGCAGCCTGAGCTGACTAAATCAAGACCGAAAGAAAAAGTATGTGAAGGACAGAGCTAAGGATTACAGACGATAACATTTCAGAGAGTACAGAATGAGATGAGGGCAAAACCAATAATTAAAGAAATAAAAAAATAGTGGAATAAAATACCCACGAACCCTAAAACGGAACTTGAAATTGAGGAAATCAAGACTGGAAAGAGCAGGGATGTGCAGAGTTAAATATTAAAATTCAGGTAGCAATTTTTAGAACAAACCCACCATCTTCCTCAAAGGATATTACACAATCTACTTCCCTGCTGACTCTGATGACCGGTTTCCCTTCAGGTGAAGAATATATTTTAAATGCATTTAAAAAAATCTATGATGTAGCAATTAACAGAATTAAAAGGCTGTTTGCCCTACAGATCACAATGAAGTCTAGCATCATAAAAGAAAAAACAGAAACAAAAACCTACCCGAACAAAACAGACTAGGAAGCAAGCAGTTAGAAAACAAAGAAAAAAAAATTTAAAAAGATGACAGAAGCAAAACTGACTATAAATGATGACAATGAGTATAAATTCGTTATTCCTCTAAGTTAAAGGAGAAAGTTGAATGAAAAATCCCCCAAACCCAACGATAGGCTCCTTACAAAACTCAGGCTTCAAACATGATGATGAAAGAAGAGATAAACTGAAGCCAACACATATCAGGTAAATGAGAACTAAAAAGGAAGTGAGGGAGAATATGTTAGTATCTGTCAACAGATTCAAAGTGAGAAGAGAAGCCTTCCCAGGAAAGTGGAGCTCAGTTCACTTTGATGACAAAGGTCTCACCCTCTCTCCCTGCGGGAGAGGCACTCCGTTCATCATCAGCCATATGGCAGCCGCTCCAATTTACACTTCAAGCCCAGATCCATCCAATCAACTCTGCACAATTGCCTGCTCATCATCCCTTCCCAGTAGGGGCCACTCCTACCTGCTAAGTGACTAATCAATTTCCAGTTTGCCCAGGACTGAGTGGGTTTCCAGGGAATTTTGCCACCAAACTGAGACTGTCCCAGGCAAAGCAGGGTGGTCGGTCAGCCTGAGTCCCTCCGCACAGAGAAGAGAGATATCTTGCCACTTTCCTTGGGGATGCTCACCACAGATTGCTTTAATTCCAGGCTTATTTCTGTTTCCTTAGCCTCCAAATACAGGAGGGTAAAAGCTTGTGGGTGTTTGCCTTTGTCTTCTGCCCTCTCTCACAGGGTCTGACACTCAATCATTCCCGGCTGAATGAGAGAATAAATGAAAGATGGTGTCATAGTCAGGAGAAGAAAGGGGTGGCGGAGGATGAGATGGTGAGAGCATCACCGACTCAAGGAACATGACTCTGAGTAAACTCCAGGAGATAGGGGAGGATAGAGGGGCCTGGCGTGCGCGGCAGTCCATGGGGGTCACAAAGAGTCAGGCACGCCTTGGCGACTGAACCACAACACAGTAGTCTGGAGTCTTCTGCTACATAGCACCATCAGAACATGCAAGGCAAATTCCAAGTAATCTGTTCGTTTAAATGCAATGTTTTAAAAAGCACAAAATGATAGAACATAACTGCATACACATAACTGTGTAAACGTAACTGTGTGTGCGCGCTGCATTTGGCCGCCTTCTCTTACAGAGATCATTCTGGAATCCCCCTATAGCCTCAAAACCCATCCACTGTTGTCCAGTTGTCTGCATCTCTTTGCTTTGTTTCCCCAAAGCTCAACTTCTGCAGGCATGTTAGTTTCCTAATATTTTGGAGTTTCTTCCACTTTGCTAAGCACGTTTGGATCCCCTCAATCAAGACCTAAAATAGACTCCCCACTTATCACCAACCAAAGACTTTCCTCTTGATGTTAAGGATTGTTCATCTTGGTATTATTTACAGAAACACTTTCACTTCCCTAAATGTTTATTAATGAGGTATTTTTATCGGCCACCAGGCCTTATAAATATTTACTTCTTAGGAANCAAGACCTAAAATAGACTCCCCACTTATCACCAACCAAAGACTTTCCTCTTGATGTTAAGGATTGTTCATCTTGGTATTATTTACAGAAACACTTTCACTTCCCTAAATGTTTATTAATGAGGTATTTTTATCGGCCACCAGGCCTTATAAATATTTACTTCTTAGGAATCCTCTCGTGACGCTCTGTTTAGAAAAGCACTCGGAGCAGGCGAGAACAGCTCTGCCTCGCAGGACTCAAGTGATTTTGACAACAGAGGGGAAGGTTTGTTTGGCTGTTGGCTTTGCGGCTATCCTCTGAGTAGGTTTGGTGCTGTCGTGTTCTGTACAGCGGTTCTGATGTTTAGAAAGGCTTATCCAAGAATGAAAGTGTTAGTTGCTCAGTCGTGTCCAACTCTTGCAACCCCATGATCTGTAGCCTCCCAGGGTCCTCTGTCTGCGGAATTCTCCAGACGAGCATACTCGAGTAGGCTGCCATTCCCTTCTCCAGGGGATCTTCCCGAACCAGGGATTGAACTGGTGTCTCCTGCATTTGCAGGCAGATTCTTTACCATCTGAGCAACCAGGGAAGCCCTATCCAACAATAGATGCATGCGGATTTTCTGAAGGGATCTCCTCTTGGTCCCAAAGAGGACCGTGAAGTGTGAGACACTGGGGAATCTAAGCTTTGGTTCACAGCAGTACAGGCTGGTGGACAAGAGCCACTGTTGCCTCACCAGACCCAAGGACACACCCACCGCACACACCTCACGCTGCCTGGATCGGGTAATGGTCCCCATTCCTCTCCGCCCTCTGGATCTTCCTCCATTCCTAATCTTTCACCTCTGTCCGCACTTTGGCTGAGCATTCTCCCTGCTCCCTTCACCTGACTTTGCGACATCTCAGATTTTACGGGACCGTCTTGAATTTAAATATTTAATCTGTTTTTTTTTTTTTTCTTTTTTTTTTGACCACCTGTAGCAGGTTTGTTCCCATCTGGGGCTTGGAAGATATGATCCCCCCATAGCTGGGTGACTTTCAGTACTTTCATTGGCAGAGTACTGAGCGACTTTAGTCGTAGTGTTAGTCGCTAAGTCCTGTCTGACTCCTTGAGACCCCATGGACTGTAGCCCACCAGGCTCCTCTGTCCATGGAATTCTCCAGGCCAGAATACTGGAGTGGGTTGCCATTTTACGTATTTGGTTGCTTGCAAAATAAATGCCATTCTTTTTTGGGGGGATATGTGTCACTTAAGATGTCGGGATTGTTTTATACTCTACATGAGCTCTTTTCATCCGGGCTGTTGCAGCACGTGGGGATAGCCAGCATGCTTGGGATACTTTAAGTCATTTGTTGCTGGCAGTGTGTAGAGGACTCAGGTTGGTGAATGATTTCCTTTACAATAAATGAGAGCTGCTGCTTCCAGGATGCGATCCTCCCTGACTCACATGTGTTTTGCTTTATTGAAAGGCAAGAAGGGCTGGAATGACAGCCAGCAAGCAGGATTTGTGTCACGCCTGTGAGCATCATCTGGTCTGTGTAGCTGGGGGAACTCAAGCTTGAGAACACCTGTGTTACGTCACTTTTCCAAAAATGCTCTTTTCTTTCTCTGTGAGGTGAAGAAGGCAGTTCTGGAAAAGGCACTGGGTGCCTTAGTAGAAATGGAAAACTTTAAGCAGAGCTAAGGAAATCGTTTGTTATAAGGTTCATAATAGTTTCAATGTACTTTATATAACTAAATTATTTGTGTTAATGGAGGAGGTAATGAGAAGACCTTAATCGGCAAAGTAATGTCTCTGCTTTTGTATATGCTATCTAGGTTGGTCATAACTTTTCTTCCAAGGAGTAAACGTCTTTTAATTTCAAAGGCTGAGTGCCGAAGAATTGATGCTTTTGAACTGTGGTGTTGGGACTGTGGTGTTGAGTCTCTTGGACTGCAAGGAGATCCAACCAGTCCATTCTAAAGGAGATCAGCCCTGGGATTTCTTTGGAAGGAACGATGCTAAAGCTGAAACTCCAGTACTTTGGCCATCTCATGCGAAGAGTTGACTCATTGGAAAAGAGTCTGATGCTGGGAGGGATTGGGGGCAGGAGGAGAAGGGGACGACCGAGGATGAGAGGGCTGGATGGCATCACGGACTCAATGGATGTGAGTCTGAGTGAACTCTGGGAGTTGGTGATGGACAGGGGGGCCTAGCGTGCTGCGATTCATGGGGTCGCAAAGAGTCGGACACGACTGAGCAACTGGACTGACTGAATGAGAAGACAATGCAAAACGGGCACAAAACTCCATGGTTTTTCTTTTTGTTTTAGAGTATGTCTCCAACCAGTTGTCCTGACCAAATCTGCTTTCTCAATCAGTGCCGCACGGAGTGGCATTCCCCTTTGTGGTGAGCGAGCTGTAGTCCATCATAGGAAATGTCTCCAAAATGGCTATAGGAGGCAACTTGGAAGTTAATATTGATTGTAGAAATCCACAAATTGGATACTCTGCACTCCCTTAGATAAGTGTTGGTTAAAAACAAACAGATGGGCGAGAAGAGGTGGGAGGGATAAATTAGGAGTTTGGAATTAACAGATACACACTACTATAATTAAAATAAGTAAACAGCAAGGACTTATTGTATAGTACATGGAACTATCTGCAATATCTTGTAACAGCCTATAATGGAAAAGAATCTACCAAAGAATATATATGTATATGAAACTGAATCACTTTACTGTACACTTGAAATTAACACAACATTGTAAATCAACTGTTCTTCAATTAGCAAAAAAACAACAAACTGAAATCAACACTATATTCAAGTAAATGGAAATGTAATAATTTATCAATGTTCTGATAATGAGTGACATCATCAATATCTTGTGAAACTGATGATTAGTAAATTGGTCCAGATTACTCATTCTGCTGAAAAATACGTGTTCTAGATGTCTATGAGAGTATGTCTAAAATTGAGTATTCTTCAAATCGCACTTTTATTATTCTAATTCACCTAGCAGTTATTCCTCAACTGCCACATGGTATCCACCCAGTTGTTACCTTTAGCTGCTATTTAGAATTTTAGTTATTCGGCTTTTCACATGCTTTCTTTTCATCTGTTCAATGCTGGTGTTTGTTTTAGTAACTGGAACCCTCTGAAGTGCCAAGAACAATGTCTACATGGGGTAAAGTTCTGGCCAGTTTTCATTTGATTTGCTTCTTTCCTCTCAGAGCAGTAGATAGACTTCAAGTTCACGTGTTCACAGAAAACATTAAATACCACCTCTCTTTACACAGGCAGAACTCACCCCAGACCTGGGTTCAGACAAGTATCACCTCAGGTGCTGGATTCATGGAGCTGGGTTGCTGCTGCTGCGGTTTTCAGCTTTGGCCACTTTGTGGACGTTGCCAAGAAACCCGAGTGACTCACGGTCTTGTAGCCCTGTGGGTGTTGAAGATCTCTTGCTGCTGCCGTCACTGGGCTCCAGGGCCAAGCTCCTTGTGTGTGCCTCACCAGCAGCTCTGTTCTCTTTCTTTGCTGCTTTTGACTCTAAACAGCGAGTCGTGGAGTTTCACTGGACAGTAAGTCCCCTACGTACAAACGAGATCTGTTCTGAGTGTGCGTTCATAAGTTCAGTTTGTTTGTAAGTCCAACAGAGTTAGCCTAGGTACCCAACTGACACCATTGGCTACATAACACTGTATTGTAATAGACTTACAATACTTTTCATGCAAATAATACATAAAAAATAAACAGACACAAAGAAGAAAGAAAACATTTTTTAATCCTACTGTATATTACTTTATGATGCTAGTGGTAAAGAACCCACCTGCCAATGCTGGATACTTAAGAGATGAGGGTTCCATCCCTGGGTGGGGAAGATCCCTTGGAGGAGGGTATGGCAACCTACTCCAGGATTCTGGCCTGGAGAATTCCATGGACTGTATAGTCCATGGGGTCGCAAAGAGTCAGACACGATTGAGTGACTTTCACTTCACTTCTCAGTAAAACAGCTGGTGCTTCTTAGCATACCAATGATATCACTGTTGCTTTTATATTTCACTTCTGGATATCCTGGGCTTGAAACAAAGAAACTATACCACTGTCCTCTGTACAGTCCTGCACAGAAAAGTACACAAAAGCACAACCCGTTGTAGAGGATGCATGCATGTGACAAAGTACACCAGACATGTGAACTAACTTACATGACTGGACATAAGAACACATGTTCACATGTTTGAAAGTTTGCAACTTGAAGGTTCATATGTAAGGAACTTACTGTAAATAGTTTGCTGCAGCTATCTTCTTGCTAAGTTGCTTCAGCTGTGTCCAACTCTGAGACCCCATGGACGATAGCCCACAGGATCCTCTGTTCATGGAACTATTTAGACAAGAATACTGGAGTGGGTTGCCATGCCCTACTCCAGATCTTCCCGACCCAAGAATCGGGCATACGTCTCCTGTGTCTTCTGCACTGCAGGCAGATTCTTTACAGCTGAGCCACCAGGAAAGCCTGATGCGCTCTTCACCTAGCTGTATATCCAGGATCTGCTAAGGGCAGACCGGACAGACAGGTAGCTCTCAGTGATGGACGATCTGGCTCCCCGAGTGCTCCCTGGGATTCATAGGTTCTCCTGCACACCTCGTGGAGCTTGTCTTTTGCGTCAGCATGGCCCCCTGAATCTGGCCTGGGACTCAAACAGGTTTCCCAGCTCAGTTGTGGAGGGCTAGCTGGAGAACTCCAGAGACCGCCTGGGGATGGATGCCTGAGATCTACTTTCTTGTCTCCTTTTTAACCCCTCAAAGACAGAAATTCATACAGATGAATGCATTTTCTAGAAAATGGAAAGCGAATCAGGAACAAATGACCAAATGCTCCCGATTCTTCCTATTTTGTTTCCTAAAATAGACCAAATATCAGACGATGTATATTGGAATCTGCTTGTTCTAGTAACAGAATTTATGATTCAGGATTATGTTCAGAAGCAAGTTTTAATATGTCTCCCCTGGTATTTCCAGGAAATTTGTCCTCTAAGATGGACTTGGAGATGGAGGCTGTTTATACCCACCCTATTCTACTGTACATGGTTCTGAGTGAGCTCTGAAGAGTGCTAACAGGGCACACCTATTTTCTGAATATTTAACACCCCAGAAATGTGTTTGCTGTACCATCTGAATGCATAGCTATCTGCCTTTCACTGCAAAATGCATTGTCAAAATGATGTACTGTTCACTCAACTGTGTATCAAGGATTTGATATCAAATGTCTTACTCCAATTATAAGGGATCTCAAACAGGCAGGTATGGCTGGAGATACCACATCACCATAGAAACTGTAAGCTTCTAGCAGAGAGTGAAATAATTAGCATTGTGTTATCTTGAAATCTTGAAAGTGCAGTATTATTAAGGAAAGTCTATATTTACATCTATCAGTCCATCGTCATCCTCCATAGCTTTAGGAAGATGTAAATTTTATTAGCTTAATGATTATAACTAGGATTATTCTTAGGCTAGGAGCTGTCTTTTAAAGAAAACATTATGATAAGCCACTTGATGAAAATCTAAACCCCAAAAGGTTGCGGATGGTAAAGTACAGAAACAAAAAGATAGCTAATCTGCTTCATTTTAAAGCAATTTGTGAGGAAAAAAATGGACGAGAGATGTAAAGGGAGATGAGAGATATAGGCAATATTGCTAGAATCTAAGTTGTGAAAATAAAGGACTTCTAAGAATTAACACATTGGTCATTATATTTTAAATTTTAATTTAACATTATAAAAATATAACATACACATAAAAATCTTTATAGTAAGTCTTGAAATCAAATAGTGTTAGCCCTCCAAGTCTTTTCTCTTTTTCAATATTGTTGCATTTCCAAATCAATTGTAGAGTCAGCTTCTATTTAGAAGTCTAGTCTATAGATTGCTTCCAAGACATTTGACATTTGGGTAATACTGAATTATCCAATTCATTAATTTTATATACCTCTTTATTTATTTCAGTCTCTTTTAATTACTTGAAGCAACACTTTGTGATTTCTACTGTGAAGGTCTTAAGGTAGTTTGCTAAATTTTCCCCTCAGTATTTCAGAGTTTTTTGATGCCGTTGTTAGTGCTGTTGTTTTTGTTTCACATTATTTTTCCAATTATTTGTTGCTAGTATACAGAGGTACACTTGCTTCTCATATAAGCATTGTTATTTTATCCTGTGGCCTGGCTAAATCCTCGTTATAGTTCTTTTTATTGGAGTGGAATTGCTTTACAATGTCATGTTAGTTTCTGTTATACAGCAGCGAGAATCAGCTATATGTATACATATATTCACTCGTTCGTGAGCCTCCCTCTCTTTTTATCATCCGATCCTTTGGATTTTCCCCGTGAATGATCTGCAAACAAAAGTTTTACTTCTTCTTTTCTGATTTTATGCTGTTATATGCATTTTATTTTCTTGTTTCACTGTCTGGTAATCCAAGGACAAAACTGAGCAAGATTGGCAATTGTGTAAACACTTCCTTGCTCCCAGTGTAAGGGGTAAGCATCTGGTCTCTCACCATTATATACAATGTCAGGCACAGTTTTTTCATAGATGCCTTTTGTCACCTTGGGAAGGGACATTTCTATTCTCAGCTTGTTGAGGACATCTTTTAAAAATCATGAATGAGGATTGAATTTTGTTAAATTCTTTCTGTTTTTGCATTTCTTCAATTTATTCTGAACTTATTCAAAATAATTTGTTCTGTTCATGAATTATGTTGACTGATTCTTAAATGTTAATTCAACCTTTCATTCCTAGGATAAACTCAGCTGATCATGATGTAGTTTCCTTGTTGTGTGCGTGTGTGTGTCCTCAGTTGCTTCACTAGTGTCTGACTCTTCAAAACCCTTGGAGTGTAGCCCACCAGGCTCCTTTGTCCATGGAATTCTCCAGGCAAGAATACTGGAGTGAGGTGCTATGCCCTCTGCCAGGGGATCTTTCTGATTCAGGGGTGGACCCTGTGTCTCCAGCATCTCCTGCACTGCAGGTGGATTCTTTACCCACTGAGCCATGGGGGAAGCCCTTTCTCCTAGTTACTGGGTTCAATTTGCTAACAAAGGCTGTTTTTGTCTATGTTTCTAAAGGATATATGTCTATAATTTTCGTTTATTGTAACGTTTTTGCTTGGGATGAGGATAGCACTGGACTTGGGGCTTCCCGGATGGCGCTAGTTGTAAAGAATCCACATGTCAATGCAGGAGACAATAAGAAACACAGGCTGGATCCCTGGGTCGGGAAGATTCGCTGGAGGAGGGCATGACAACCCACTCCAGTATTTTTGCCTGGAGAATTCCATGGACAGAGGAGCCTGGCGGGCTACAATTCATAGGGTCACATAGGACTGAGTGACTGAGCTTGAACACAGGGCTCACAAAGTAAGTTGGGGAATATTTACTTTTTCTGAATTTCCAAAGAAATGTAGAGATTTAGTCTTATTTCCTTCCTACAGTTTGGCTAGCATTCACAATAAAGCAATTTGTTTAGTGTTTTCTTAATAGAAATAATTTTTATTATTTTTTAACAGATATAAAAGCTACCCAGATTTTGTATTTATTCTTTTGTCAGTTTTGGCTGTTTGTATCTTTCGAGAAATTTATCTAAGTTGTTATTGGCATGAAATTGTTCATAATATTACCTTATTATGCTTTTAGTAGCTCTAATATCAGTAGTGATGTCCTCTTTGTTAGTTCTGATATTAGTCATTTGTAGGTTTTTGTTTTCTTAATGATTTTAAAGGTATATTGATTTTAATAATTTTTTTTCAAAAAACCAGCTTTTTTTTTTTTTATCAGTAGTCCCTGTTATTTATCTGCTTGCAATTTTATTTATTTTCACCCATTCCTTTTTACATTTTACCTTTCAGTTAGGTTCAGTTCAGTCGCTCAGTCGTGTCTGACTCTTTGTGACCCCGTGAATTGCAGCACGCCAGGCCTCCCTGTCCATCACCAACTCCTGGAGTTCACTCAGACTCACGTCCATCGAGTCAGTGATGCCATTTAGCCATCTCGCCTTCTGTTGCCCCCTTCTCCTCCTTCCCCCAATCTCTCCCAGCATCAGAGTCTTTTCCAATGAGTCAATTCTTCACATGAGGTGGCCAAACAACTGGGGTTTCAGTTTTAGCATCATTCCTTCCAAAGAAATCCCAGGGTTGATCTTCAGAATGGACTGGTTGGATCTCCTTGCAGTCTAAGGGACTCTCAGGAGTCTTCTCCAACACCACAGATCAAAAGCATCAATTCTTCGGCGATCAGCTTTCTTCACAGTCCAACTCTCACATCCATACATGACCACTGGAAA